>JAASAO010000151.1:0-39433 GCA_017311375.1 Mytilus coruscus
TCATTAAAGACGCTCTGTCTGCCTACTGTAAAATTGGTGCAAACGTGAAAAATCGGATAAAAATCTTTAGACAGTTATTTGAATAAAATTATGAATACTGTTAATATTCGAATATCTCATTTAGAAAACAATTCTGAAATTAATAATAGGATCCATGATATTCCCATCTCTAGAATAAAAACTAAACTCAAGGTACTCGCAGAGCGGTTTTTGTTCGTACCGGCAGACAAGGCAGCCAATAATGTAGCGGTGGTATGACGCATATACTACACGGAAGTTCTTCAAAACGAAATTATCAATTCCTCTACATTCAGGTCCGTTCGCACCACAGAGAGTCAAATCGTTAACAAGCATACCACTGCCACTACCCAACTTAAAGCATCTTCCGAACATTTGAAAGTCCCTACCATGTACTGGTTACCGAAATTACACAAAAAACCATTTAAATTCCGTTTCATCTCCGCATCGAGTAAGTGTTCTACTACTAATCTATCAGGTCTTCTAACTATCTCCCTTACTACTATCAAAGAACTGGTTATTAACTTTTGTAATAAAGCTTATGAAAATAATGGTATTAATTTTTTTTTGGAGTGTTAAAAATTCTTTAGAGGTTTGCTTTTGATGGTCCTTATAATTCTGTTGACAGTTATGATTTTTCTACTCTGTACACTACACTTCCACACAATCTTATAGGGGTAAATTCAGTAAATAAATATACGTCATCAGGGACCGCCCATTTGGGGGAGAGCTTTCTGTACAAAACTGAAGTCCTGTGCTCTTCTGATTGGTAGATAATGTTTGTAATAAATATTTTTGATAGATGGATCAAAACTAGAGTTAAACAAAATTAAAAAATAAATGCTGAATATACTAATTTTTTTTACTACAGGGTTGAAAAGTAATGGGGGTCAGTAAGGAATTAAGTGCGAATCTACAGTGTTTGTAAACAAGGCCATGTGAATACCCAAAATGCCGCATGACCCTATGTTTTTATTGTTGCAAAAGATAGAGCTACATTTGTACTTTCATGAATGATATATGAAAGCTTCCAATTTCTAAAGGTAAATCAGGTATAAATTTAATTCAAGACATAGATTAGCATTAAAGTCAATGGGAGATTTTTACTGAATTTACCCTATAGGAAAATATGCACTCTGTCACTGTACTTGTTCAAGGCCACACAATAATCACAAAACTCATTTCCTGTAAATATTAATGCAATGGAAGCCTTTTGGAACCAGTTAAAGTTGTTTTTTATACAAATTTCTATGTTTAAATGCGGCAATCCAGAATGCACTGAGTGTACTGTAGTAGGAAGCATGGGGCATATGGTAAAAAATCAGTTTTGTGTCCAGATTGTAAGAAACACTAGAAATTACACTTGAGAGTTATGATATTAATGAAAGGCATAAACATTCTCCCATTTTACATCACAGTTTGCACATATTTCTCCTAATAATGTGTAAAATCATATTAAAATCAGAATTACCTCCTTTGACATAGTGTATTTTTTTAAGCTGTGTTCCCCATGTTAAGTTGTAGATCAAGTTGTAAATAAGCACTTTTCAAGTATTTTAACAGTCGAATAATCTGACCGTATGAAGATATTCATTTATTTTACATAATTCATTGCGTTTCTTTAAGTAAAAAAAATACTAGACAACTTTTCATGATTACATACCCTTCATCTATAAAACTAGTGTTGAAATGTTTGTAATTGGATTGCTATGTTAAATAGTTGCTTTTAAATATTCTAAATTGTTACTTTTATGTTCCAAATGCAAAGTTTGGTCATAACCAGTCTCATTTTTTCATATTTGGCACTTTTTCTACTTCAGTTTTGGCCGTCTAGTTTTGGCGAAGAAACCATCCTGATGTTGGGGTAACAGGAATTTCTGCAGAGTGGTTGTCAATGACATTTTGTGAACTTTACAAGTAATTAAAACACAGATTTAGTAAAATGAAACATAATTGTTGTTTTTATGGTATGAAACTGCTTAAAAGCCTTTGAAAATAGATATAAGAAGATGTGGTATGAGTGCCAATGAGACAACTCTCCATCCAAGTCAAAATTTATAAATGTAAACCATTATAGGTCAAAGTACGGTCTTCAACACGGAGCCTAGGCTCACACCGAACAGTAAGCTATAAAGGGCCCCAAAATTACTAGTGTAAAACCATTCAAACGGGAAAACCAACGGTCTAATCTATACAAAACGAGAAACGAGAAACACTTATGAACCACATCAACAAACGACAACTACTGAACATCAGATTCCTGACTTAGGACAGGTGCAAACAAATGCAGCGGGTTTAAACGTTTTAATGGTACCAAACCTTCACCCTTTTTCCTGAAACAATAGTGTAACATCACAGCATAGAAAGACACACTATAAAATATCAACTGAAATAGCTTAACTCAATCAAAGGACATAGTAACACCATTGAACATACACTGAACAAATAAATTTGACCTATGATACAATGTAAATTCAAAATAAATAAACTAAGGAAGAATAATAAAAGTAACATGTTATATCGGTATGAAATGTTAAACAATTTAAGAAAAACAATATGCTCGAACAAAAATATCAGCCATTTGCAATAACTTTAAACACAGGTAAATAAAATAATTTTGTTCTTAGGTATACGTATACAGTTACAATAGAGAAAGGAAATATTTTAACAAAATAGATAATTTTGATGTTCATAGGACGAAGTGGAAATTTATATAAGTACCAAACACTTATCAAAGCTGGTATATAGACCAGATATAACCCTGAATAACACTAAATAACAAAAAAGCATTACAATTAGTATCAACAGGTCAAATAAACAAGAAAGTACGATTTGAGAGTACTCGCAGTTACTGACAGCTAGTTAAAAGCCAAAACAATTAATAATAAAAATCATGCATCAGAGACTACAATCAACTAAAACACATCCCAGGGATTTAGTATTTTAACGTCATGGACAGTCAAAGAAGACATGACTAGTGCAATGCCAAAATAAATGTATCGACAGACAGTAGGATAGTTAGGAGTTTAACCTCTTTATAGATAAAATGAACGTGGGTGTGTCTTTAAACATCCCGTTTGAAAAGAATACAAATTTAGTTATGTTTTAATTTGCTGATGACAAAATCGATATTAGTGCCAATGTAAACTATATTCAAAGATCTAATTACAACATTGGTAAGATAACCTGAACTAATAAGTTTATTTAAAGGTTCGATGAGTTTACACGGATCATATAGTGATTTCCGCGCTTTAAGTACAATATTACCGTAAAATTTAGGATGTGAAATACCGTTTTAATCAGTTTTCTACAGGTACAGCCAAATTTACTAATCAAATCTTTGTATCTATGAAAGAACTTAGCAAAAGTTTTACGTAATTTATGGTAACGAAATCCCTGACTTAATAATTTACTAGTGATGCATTGATTACGTTCGTTAAAATCTATGACATCACTACACACACGGGCATAACGAACGAGTTGGGATATATACACACCGTATGATGGAGCCAAAGGAACATCGCCGTCTAAAAAAGGAAAATTAACAATAGGGAATGAAAAATCGTCTCTTTTGTCGTAAATTTTCGTATGGAGTTTTCCTTTAGAGATTGAAATGTCCAAGTCCAGAAAAGGACAACTACTGCTGTTTATGTTAGATTTAGTTAAAGTAAGTTCTATTGGGTAAATTTCGGTAGTATATTTAGAGAACTTACCCCTATAAAGAAAAGTCTTTTTGTGGTATTTTTCAGGGTATTTAATCAAAAACTTCCATATAAGGTAAAATTTAACTAAGAGTACATCAAGACTTTAGTTCCTAGATGTACTTGCAATACTGGTCAAAGCAAACACAGAAAACAATTCATATTTATTAAGCATAGTATTTTACACCATTCTTTTAAAACAGTCAAGGTACAACTTTATATACCAAATATACATTGGCCGCAGTATGGGCTGTAGTATAAATTTTCCGCTATCTTTACAAGTTCAGCCTTTATGAATGTTGTATTGAAACTGGAACTTGAAAATTGGATACATTACATGATTAATACAAAAAGTAGGAAAAGAAGTTAAACAGTCCCTTATAGGGTAAATTCAGTAAATAAATATACGTCATCAGGGACCGCCCATTTGGGAGAGCTTTCTGTACAAAACTGAAGTCCTGTGCTCTTCTGATTGGTAGATAATGTTTGTAATAAATATTTTTGATAGATGGATCAAAACTAGAGTTAAACAAAATTAAAAATAAATGCTGAATATACTAATTTTTTACTACAGGGTTGAAAAGTAATGGGGTCAGTAAGGAATTAAGTGCGAATCTACAGTGTTTGTAAACAAGGCCATGTGAATACCCAAAAATGTCGCATGACCCTATGTTTTTATTGTTGCAAAAGATAGGGCTACATTTGTACTTTCATGAATGATATATGAAAGCTTCCAATTTCTAAAGGTAAATCAGGTATAAATTTAATTCAAGACATAGATTAGCATTAAAGTCAATGGGAGATTTTTTACTGAATTTACCCCTATAAAGAAAAAGTTTTTGTATTTGATAAAATGGCCTTTCGAAAAATCTCCTTGTAATTTTATTTGTTGTAACTCGTTTAAAGCCTTTTTCTGTAACGAAAAAGGAAAGTATGCTAGATACACTTACTGGAAATGTGAGGATATGATTGAAGCTTTAAATTTTCTTCTAGATAACATTAATGTACGTTTCGGCGATAAAGTGTATCGTCAGGTAGTAGGTATTCCTATGGGCACTAACTGTGCCCCTTTAATAGCAGAATTATTTCTATATTGCTATGAATCTCAGTTTATGACCAAACTCAGTAAAGACCCATCATTGTTATATTTAGTTGATACATTCAACAATACCTACCGTTATCTGGATGATATTTTTTCGTTAAATAATCCAGAGTTCTCTAAATATACTTCCGAAATTTACCCAAAAGAACTTACTTTAACTAAATCTAACATAAACAGCAGCAGTTGCCCTTTTCTAGATTTAGACATTTCAATTTCTAACGGGAAACTACATACTAAAATTTACGACAAAAGAGACGATTTTTCATTTCCTATTGTTAATTTTCCATTTTTAGACGGCGATGTGCCTCTGGCTCCATCATACGGTGTTTATATATCCCAACTAGTTCGGTATGCCCGTGTGTGTTCTGATGTCATAGATTTTAACGAACGTAATCAATGCATCACTGGGAAATTATTGTGTCAGGGATTTCGATACCATAAATTACTTAAAACTTTTGCTAAATTCTTTCATAGATACAAAGATTTGATTAGTAAATTTGGCTGTACCTGTAAAAACTTATTAAAAATGGTATTTCACATCCTAAATTTTACGGTAATATTGTACTTAAAGCGAGGAAATCACTATGTGATCCGTGTAAACTCATCGAACCTTTAAACAAACTTATAAGTAAGGGTTATCGTACCAATATTGTAATTAGATCTCTAAATATAGTTTACATTGGCACTAATATCGATTTTGTCATTAGCAAATTAAAACATAACTAAATTGTATCTTCTTTTGAGGCGGGATGTTTAGAGACACACACGTTAATTTTATCTCTAAAGAAGTAGCTCCTCACTATCCTACTACCTGTCGATACATTTATTTTGGCATTGCACAAGTCATGTCTTCTTTGACTGTTCATGACGTTAAAATACTAAATCCTGGGATGTGTTTTAGTTGATTTTAGTCTCTGATGAATGATTTTTATTATTAATTGTTTTGGCTTTTAACTAGCTGTCAGTAACTGCGAGTACTCTCAAATCGTACTTTCTTGTTAATTCGACCTGTTGATACTATTTTTAATACTTTTTTGTTATTTTATATTAATATGGATCTTGTCTGTATACCAGCTTTGATTATTTGGAATATCTACTAATTTTCACTTCTTCATACTACATTTGTATGAACATCAAGATTATTCTCCTTAAATCTGTACAGGGAAGTTTTATTGTGATATTCACCCCTTATGTATCTAGTGTTAAATTAGGTATTTATATGACAGACCTTTCTTGGTATTCCTAATTATTGGAAGATTTTATATAGACAGAAGTAGTATACCTTTAAACGACAAAGTTATTTTTCATTTACCTGTATATATTATGAAAACCGGTTTTTCAAAAGTGATTATTTTCTAAGGGTTTAATATTTCGCGGTGGTGTCTTGCCATGGCTTTGTTTAGACTTGTTTGTTTGCTTTTTGGCCTTGAATGTTTGTCCCTAATATTTTATTAAGTATGTATTTACTTTCAGGTATCACAGATCGAATTTATTCGTTCATAGTGTGTTAATTTACGTTTTTTGATTGAGTTAAGCCTTCCAATTGATATTTTATCGTGTTTTTTTCTATGTTGTGATGTTATACTATTGTTTCAGAAAATGGGAGAACGTTTGGTACCATTAAAACGTTTAATCCCGCTGCAAATGTTTGCACCTGTCCTAAGTCAGGAATCTGATGTACAGTAGTTGTCGTTTGTTTATGTAATTTATACGTGTTTCTCGTTTCTCGTTTTTTAGATAGACTAGACCGTTGGTTTTCCCGTTTGAATGGTTTTACACTAGTAATTTTGGGGCCCTTTATAGCTTGTTGTTCGGTGTGAGCCAAGGCTCCGTGTTGAAGGCCGTACATTGACCTATAATGGTTTACTTTTATAAATTGTTATTTGGATGGAGAGTTGTCTCATTGGCACTCACACCACATCTTCCTATAACTACATAATTTTACCAGGAAATATACATAGAATAACAATCCACCAAAAAATATTGAATTAAATAAATCACTGTAATACATTTTATTTTTTCTGGTCAACAATGTAACGTAATGTTACCGAAAAATTCATTTCCTTTAAATTGTACATAGTCCACGCATGCAACGGCACGTAATAGTCAAAGATGTGACTGAGTGTGGAAATACGAAGATAGATAGAAAGACAGTGTTATTTTCGACAAAATAGAAATAAGATTTTTACAAAATGAATGCGACTGGAAAGACATTTCACTTACCTGTTAACAATGAACGGTCCTTCTCTAATCAAACAGTCTATAACAGTGTCAGGTGCAATATTTAATTGATATGCATTTGGCACAAGAAGATCTACTTTGGCTGCGTCATTGTAGAATGTTCGCCCTTGCCAATTACATGGCCAAGAACACAGACAGTCCACTTAAAACAAAATAAACAGATATGTAAATCATGTCAACTAAAATAGTGTCTTTTTGATGATTTCTATCAGTACCAATTGTAAACATTATATTTTATAACATCTACGCTAGAAACCAGAAACTTAACGTGAATTCGTAGAAAATATTAAAATTTAAAAAAAAACACTACCAGGTTTAAATATAGATTTTTCCTGAATTTCTGGTATTTAGAGTTAGACATATTCTTAATCCTTGCTTATTGTTTCAAATGAACTTCTTGTTACATTCTTTAAGTTACGCTTAACGATCTGGGAGATTCAATTTTTCAAAGGACTTTTAATTGTTTGAATAAAAAGTACAACAAAAATACCGAACTTTAAGGTAAACCCAAAAAGGGGAAGTCGATAAAAACTGACAAAATCAAACGTTTCCAATCAACGGAACGAGTGAAAAACAACGGTCATATTTCTGACTTGGTACAGTCATTCTAAAGACTTTCAAACCTAAATAATGTTCGTTGTTTTCTTCTCCGGCATATCTGACACTTTAAATTTGTTTCTTTAGTATCATAGATACATAACTCTTGCTTTAGGTACTACAAAGAGCTTATATTTTTAATAATGTTACCGAAAAAATACCACAGAATAAGTGGTTTGTTTTAAATGTTTACATAGCCACTATCTGGATTCCAATTTGTAATGCTTTTATGAAAAGATTGTAATAAACATAGCTATAAAATATATCTTAGGTATACAATTTTTGAACACTTCCATATGTAAGTTAATGATATGAAAAGCTTTTTTACATGTGAATTAACTTACTGCTAAAAAGCTTATCAATTTCAAATTTAATCGCTGGAGCGAAGTCAATAACTCTCAGTTCATGATATTTTACAATCGAACGCAATCCAATGTAGCTTCCCTAAATAATTCAAAGAAATGAAGGCTTATAATTCTTATCATAAATAATAGAGATTAATTATAAAGAAATAGAAGTCTTGGAAATTTGTCGTTGAACTACCATTTGTGTAATAGAAAATTTGACGATATATATTAATAAATATTCACTCCAACTTATCTGAAATAACGCGCTTAAACAAAATGATTATAAGAATTTCGTAATTAATGTAAACGATCTTTTTTGGTGATAATGAGCATCGAAACGCAATTATATTTAATTATAAACAAAAAAGTAATTATTTAGAATATAAAGGAGGAGACTCTCATACAATCACAACCGCCACAGATAATGTGTGTTATTTATCCATGTATGTTATTATATTAAAACGATGAAACAAATACTCTTAATTAATTGCACAAACCCTGTTATGTTCCTGGTGGCATCACCTGCTTAAGCTTTTCATCTATTCATCACTTACAAACAAATAAATTGTTTTGTCGTCTAAAAAATAAAATAATTAAAAACACAGTATTTACCTTGTTTATAACAAACAAGAACAACAAACAACAAAAGAATCGTTGCCCTCAGAAGCATGCTGGAGCTGTAATGTTTGAAGAGCTAAAATCTACACTTTTCAAAATCACAACGTTTTTGTTTAGCGACTTTCTTGCACAGTTGTACTATACAATTTGTAAATTTCTCTTTTTATACTTGAAAGAAAACAAAGAATTTAATTGGTTCTTTCCCTAAACAGACGATATTCTGATTGGGTGAAAATCTGTTTCTCAAAAAAAGTTTTAAAATCAATGATTGTATTCTTACGCATGCATAAAAATACTTAAGAAAAATAAATTTTAAATATATATATATATAAATTGGCATATGTGAAAACAATTACAACATACATGTAAATCACCAGTTAAAATCTGCATAAACTACGCAGATGTTTCTCCATATTTTGTAATATAAACATGATAAATGATTTTCATATAAAAAATAAATAGATTTTAAAAATGGACCGAAATTAATCACGAATTTAAATCATGTGTGCAAAACCACACAGCAGAACCGAATAAATATTAAGAGTTGGGAACTAGAGAAAACAAAATATTTAAGTTATCATAGCTTGACGCTTTTTAAGATAAAAAAAATTAAATAATAAGATATTATGAAAATAATTACTAGACATTATATGAACGAATCCGTTACAGCAGGGGGAAACGTCCATATCCAAGACCACATCGATTGATCAGCGGTTACGTCACCATAAAATACGTAAAGGCAGAAGTGTCCGGAATTTGTTCCCGAGAATCCTATATTCCTTAGGCGGTTTTAATTTTCAGTGCATTAAATCAAAGATAATATAGGAATATAGCTACTCCTTCCTATAATCTGCAGGTTCATTTCTTTAAAAAGAAATCGTAATATCTAATGTAATATTATACATAATAAATTACATTTTTATTGAAATAAGTATGAGCCTATCTTTTAAACAAAAAAAGACAACTGTTATATTTCTGATGAATACGTTATTCATGTAGCTTTTACGACTTCGTAAAATGAATAAGCTTATGTCGATATGATGTATACTAAGGTTTCTCTTTTATACTGATATTTCCGCTTTCCCAAATTTATACGACTTAGTTAAAAAGTACAGTCTTATTTCAATGTAAACGTATGATGTATATTCGGTTATTTGGTTTTCTCTATTACACTTTTAATTCGAAAATCCGAAATTTGAGATAAGGCAAAAATAAGAAATATCCGTTCCGACTTTTAGAAAAGAACATCTCCTTAGTACTCGTATGTTTCCCTAACAAAAAACCCGAACACCTGAAGATTACATTCACTGACAATTTTGGAAATACATTGAGATTTTTAATGATATTTATTTAATTTATCTTTTTTTTGTTGCAATGCATTGTCTGAATTGTCAACGATCAACTTTATGTTAATATCACTGAGTGATCTGTCACCGTGGTGCGCAGATAGTTTGACCATTTAAAAATGATCGCGCGAATAAAGATATGAGAAAAAAATAAACAGATGCAGAGTTTATCGCAATAAAACAGAAATCCTAAAGTACTATTAAGTCCGAATAATATATAATTGGAAAATCACTACATAAGGCAGATGACCGGAAAATGACTACCTGTATCTCCAGTGCGTGTAAAAGATAAACAATGCCACTGAGCTACAACAACAACAACAAAAAATAAACATTTGAAGGTAAGTATAGTGCAAATTGCAATTGAATCGCTACCCAACTTTACACATACATACAGAAAATTAACTACATTTAGTAAATTTGCCGCGAGGTCATTACAGTGAGAGGATACACACAATAGTCTGACTACCATGAATCAAAATTTGTATCCGCACATAGGTGAACTGTGGCGTAGTGGGTAATTCGTCGAACTTCTCAGTGAAAGTGTTAATTAAATGTTATTTAGGGGTCATACACCTCGAACTTCTAAGAACCAGTGTTATATTAACGTTATTGAGGGGTCATAACATCTCAGTACCAGTGTAACAGTCAAATGTACAATGCGGTGGTATAATCTCGGACCATAACAACTCAACATAATAACAAACTGCAAAAATCGGTTGCAAAGAGCTTGACTCATAAGATCGGCACAAAGTACACCATTCAGCAAACAAACAAAAAACATAAACAAAAAAATGGTAAAAGACACAAATCTATAAATAAAGATATTGAGAGAAAAAAGTTTAAATTTTCTGTTTTCTCATTCTACAAATCCTTTGTTTTCACTATTAAACTATTTCTCTGATTTCTTTTAGCTAGAAAATAAGGCTAACTAGTATGCCACTGCTGGTGGAGGTTTCTTCTAGTTCTCTATGATCATAAATGTGAATTTCTGTTAATTTTATAATCGATATCCTTGCTATAAAAATAGACATAACATTAGCTTGATACTTGATTATGTCAAGAAACTGCAGTTTTATTTTATGTGTAACACGTGTTTCACATAATTGATTAACTATGTTGAATAAAAGTCTGAACAAAAGTTTTTGAATGTCACTCTAATAAAAATAAATAAATATGTTTCTCAGTGATAAGTTCAACTTCACATTCCAGACATGAGTGTACGTAAATGTAAAATATGTTTTTCTTTACTTTTTTAGTGTATTTTTAAAGGTCAAAATGGCCAGCACTATCACAATCACATCACCCGGAAAATTATAATCGATCAAGAATAAAATTTCGAGAAATTGGCCATTTGAATTGAAACTCACAACTTGAACATTAAATGTTGAATTCGGCAATTCGGCCACTTAATGAAAGCGAGCGTTAAAATGCGGTATTTAAATTGGCGTTTATTTCGATTTTTAGAAAGATTTGAACTTATGTTCAAATATTTCCCGACGGCATCGATTATACCTTTAGAACCGTTTATTTAATTTCATTAGCTTTTAACCAACTTGCTTCCCAGCGTAGTCTTTTTTATTTAGTCAGAATGCTGATACCATACAAGTATGATAGTCTATTGTCATGATCAAGAAACAATTAAGCAGAAATATGAACGTTTAATTGGAATATTCTCATCTCTAATGACAATCTTAATTGACTAAATTATCTTACTTTGAGTTATAAAAAATATCAGGCACTTAATGCCAATTTTGAATGACCAAATTAAATAAAACATTTTAGTTTCATTATTCATCATATACTTTGTAACACACCTCAGTACATAATTCGGGACCTTAGAAGTTTATGTTAAAAATGTTTGATATATAAAAATACAAGATTTGATTATTCACTTATTACTTTTGATTTACTTCACATAATCTTATTATTTGAATTATGTCTTAACTGTGAAAAATTGAGAATTAAAATGATTTTTTTTTCAAAGAAAAGACAAACAAAATAAAATCTGAATAAACCAAAATGCAGGTGATTTCTATGTTGCTTGTAAAATCAGTGTCATTATCGTCTGTAACTTATTCATCATAAGGCTACAATAGTCACCGAATTGCTAAAAAAAAAAAAAAAGGATATTTGCATAACTAAAAGCTGATCAAATTGCAATAAAATGTTTGTGTATCTATTCCGAATTATATATTTGTAGTGATAGAATGATTTTTATGAAGAATGAATCCTCTTTAAATAAAAAATATATATAGACTAGGTATTTTATATTTTTGCATAGAAAGGTGCATTAAAATGCCTGCTTTAGGTAAATACGAAATCAAACTTCATTAAAAATGTAGGAAAATTTCTTGTTCATTCCATCATTTCCATACCATTTTTTTTTTATAAATGCGAGTGTTTAGAAAGAAGATGTACAAATTTGAAATGTAAAGAATTTTCATAAAAAACATAAAATGGACGCATTCTTCTTTATATTTTTTATTTTTTTTATTTGACAAAATCAATAAGCAATGATTAAATATCGCGGCAAATATGCAGATTGCTGGTCAAAATTTGATTTTTATATAGATATTTTTCCCGAACTAAAATAGACTAGTGATCTTGCATCTATTATACGAAGGTCTGTCAATTTAAAAACCTCAATATATTTATTCAAGTCCCAATTTTTTTTTCTTGTAACCATTGGTGGAAAACTTTTGTAAGTTGTCTGCTCGTTATAAGATCTTTATGACCATACATGATCAATCAGCTTAATTGTTTTATCAATAATCCTGCTATATAATTTAACGTAACATGATATTTATGTATGTACATTATCAGGAACGTTTGATTTTATTTGATGTGTAACATGTGTTTGACATATTTTATCAACCATGCTTATATCATTAAACTTTCGGAACAAGTTTTGTTGAAATATTACTTTTTATCAGCATTGAAAATCATTCATATGTTTATATATATTTCTTATAACTATGCTATACTTTATGTAAAATATAACAAAGAAAGAAATCACAAGGGTTGACTAGGGTATAAAAAATGAAAATCACTTAACTTCTCCCGTACAATTGTTACTAAAGATGGGCGTCCATTTGTGTGTGCGGGATGTATATTTTCGCAGCAACATCCGGTCGGAATTGGTTCGATAAACCCGATGCCTGTTTTATAATGAAACATCTTTCCTAGGAATCGGCTGGTGGCAAATGACAGTCCAAATTTATAGCCAAAATTAAACTACAAAGAAATCATACCAAAGATTTTAATAGTCTTGCTACTGTAGTTAGTGACCATACGCAGATACAATTGGCAATGCTTAAATATGACGATATTAAATTGATAATTGATTTACAAATGTATTTAAATCCTTTCAACTGATTTTATAGTTTGTTCGAATGTTGTGCTGTTACACCACTATCCCAGGTTCGGGGAGGGCTAGGCGCCCCCAAACATATTAAACCCCGCCACATTCTGTATGTGCCTTTCCCAAATCAGGAACCTGCAATTCAATGGTTATCGTTTGTTGCTGTACATCTTTTTTTTCGTTCATTGTTTTGTACATAAATCAGACCGTTAGTTTTCTCGTTTGAATTCTTTGACATTTGTCATTTCGGGGCCTTTTATAGCTAAATATGCGGTATGCGTTTTGCTAATTGTTGAAGGTTGTTCGATGACCTATTGATATTTACTTCTATGTCGTTTGGTCTCTGGTGGAGAGTTGTCTTATTGGCAATCATACCACATATTTTTATATTACATTATCTGGATACGAGTTAATGTTAAGAAACTGTTGATTTCATTTAATGTGTAACAAGTGTTTGACATAAATGATTAACCAAGCTGAATTTTACAGTTTCTGAACAAAAAAATTAAATGTCGCTCTTATAAAAATATATACATATGTTTCTCAGTTATTAGGTACAACTTGACATTGCAGACATTGATGTACGAAAATCTAGAAATATGTTTTCTATACTTTTCTAGTGTACCTTTTAAGGTCAAAACACAATGGTTTCCATTCTTGAAAAGATTAAAACTATTGTTCAAATATTTTCCTAAGACATCGGTTATACCTTTAGTTTATTTAGTTTCAATAACATTGTCAATTTTCTTCCCAGTGTAGTCTTTTTTATTCAGTCAAAATATTCTGATACCATACCAGTATGATAGTCAACTGTTTTGAGCATGCCACAATTAAACAGAAAGATGGACGTTTAACTGGAATACTCTCATCTCTAATACCAATCTTAATTGACTAAATTACCTTACTTTTGAGTTTAAAAATTATAAGGCACTAAATTCAAATTTAGATGACCAAAAAATAACCTTTTAGTTTCATTATTCATCAGATACTTTGTTACACATTTAAATACACAATTCGAGACATCAAAAGTTAATATTATAAATCTTTCAACTTTGATTTATAAAAAGTATTAGATTATTTACCTATTACTTGATTTATATTGCAAAACCTTTTCTTTAAGTCATGTCTTTAAAGCATAGAAATGCTTCCTAAACAACCATTTACAGGTAAATTTGGGAAAACATAGATGTTAGTATCAAGTTTTATCTATTGGTTCTAGATGTTTCAAGGAACTTCAATGATTAGTCTTTCAATAGATGGATCTTTAATTTATAATTTCTTCTGTGTAAAGAAAAATGCTACATTTGTATTTGGAAGAAATTGATATGCAAATTAAGTGAAACGGTTGATTTTTTATGTGTAACAAAAGAGGGACGAAAGATACCAGAGGGACAGTCAAACTCATAGATCGAAAACAAACTGACAACGCCATGGCCAAAAATAAAAAGACAAACAGACAAATAATAGTACAGATGACACAACATAGAAAACTAAAGACTAAGCAACACGAACCCCACCAAAAACTGGGGTGATCTCAGGTGCTCCGGAAGGGTAAGCAGATCCTGCTCCACATGTGGCACCCGTCGTGTTGCTTATGTTATTACAAATCCGGTAAATAGTCTAATTCGGTAAGTCACATTCGTGAAAAGGGAAGGGTATTGTAGTTACGACATAAGGAACATATCCGATATCATCTGTGAAACGGTTATTCCATAACGGTCAACCAACTCGTGATGGCGTCCGTAAAATTTACGAAGGGATGATTTCAACTTCACCATTTGGAACTCTTGGTTTAATAGCTTCCTTGTGAGCAGCAATCCTCTATCAAGGAAATCATGATAGGAAACACAAGCCCGGGAATATCGTATCAATTGGGAGATATATACTCCGTATGCAGGCGCTGCTGGAATGTTGCTACATAGAAATGGAAAGTTCACAATTGGGAAGCTGAAATCATCTCTTTGTCGTAAAGTTTTGTTTTCAACCGACCCTCATTGTCAATTTCTAGATGTAAGTCAAGATATGAGGCAGACTTAACTGTATCTGTAGTATCCTTTATCTCTAGTTCGATGGGATAGATTCGTTCAACATAGTCACCAAATTTTGTATTATTTAGTGAGAGAACATCATCTATATAGCGGAACGTAGAGTTAAAGGATATTGCTAACTTCTTATCTTTCTTCCTAAGAAGTTCCTGTATGAAGTCAGCCTCATAATAATAAAGAAACAAGTCGGCAAGAAGAGGGCACAATTGGTTCCCATTGGAATTCCGACAGTCTGTTGAAAACACGTCCTCCAAACGTAACAAATATGTTGTCAATCAAGAAATCAAGCATCTTGATAATGTCAGTTTCAGAGAATTTTTGTTTGAATCAGAGTGATTCTTTACAAAGTAGGATTTATCCTCCCAAGACAAGATACTTGTATCTACGTTCGCCATTCTTTTAATGAAACAAAGTAATACCAACTCTTTCAATTTGTCTTTTAGTTTGGAATGGGAATACTTGTGTAAAGTGTAGAAAAGTCAAATGTTTTAATACTATTGCAAGATGAGAGAGTCTTAGATTGTATGTACTCTAAAAGATCTTTGGAATTTTTAGTATCCACATCTGATTCACGCCACCTCTAGAATAGGCAGTTTCACAATAACTTTGGAGCCCGGCTTTGATTGCTGATAAAATAGATGTTAATAATTTAGAAAGAGGTTTCGTGGAGCACTTGGAAGACCCAGCAATATACCGTTGTTTGTAAGGACACTTATGTAGTTTAGGTATCCAATACAGTGATGGAAGATCCAGTTCTTCATCTTTGGTTGAAATTCAAAGGAACATAGAACAGACCTATGATTATCCAGGATTTCCTCTTTGGTAAGTGTCGTGAGGGTATATGTTGAGTTTCCAAGTGAATTGTCAATACCTAATTCATTTATCAAGCAGTTTATGTAATGATATTTACACACAAAACGATGTTGTTTGGGGCTTTATCTGCGGGGACAACAACATATTTGTCATGAAGGTAGGACAAGTGTTTTGCAACATTTGGGTCTTTAAAAATTGATGTAGCGTGGGTATTGATATGCCCATTTAGTTTCTTAATTCGGATTTGTATCAACGACCTCACAGCCTTAATCCATTCGGAAAGAGTATCTACGTCTTCTTTCTCGCGTTTAGCCCATTGCCTGGCATAATCCTCGACTGAATCCATCAGTATTTTGAAGTTGTATTTCCAATTGATGGATTTAGGCTCACGATATTTCGGACCTTTGGATAACAAATTTCGCAGGGAAGTGTTATTGACAATGTTGAGGTCTCCGGTAATAACGTGGCCAGCCGGATTATATGTGAATTGGGAACTAGCACAGGTGCAATCAGGAGGTTTAGACTTGAAGTCGTCAATGTTGAGATCCTGCAAAACGTGTTTGTAATTGAAAATTTTAGTTGCAATTGGTTTGGTATAGGTATAAGAAATTATTGGTACAGACTGATCTTTAAAATAAGGAGGTATTTTCGACTGAACTAATTTATGATGAAGGATATTGCCTAAGTTGACGCCATCGAGACCTTTGTTGGCAAAGGAAAGTTTAAGAAAAGATCTTTTCTCTTTTTCATCTTTTCCAATGCGAACTGGTTTGAAAAGTCTGTGACTTGCAATATCCGAAATAATAGCTGTAAGTTTGTATTGGTTTGAATGAG
The DNA here is from genome assembly GCA_017311375.1 of Mytilus coruscus. NCBI lineage: Eukaryota > Metazoa > Mollusca > Bivalvia > Mytilida > Mytilidae > Mytilus > Mytilus coruscus. The sequence continues at coordinate 17,027 of JAASAO010000151.1, forward strand.
GGTTTGTAACAGTGGTTTCCAAACATAAATTGAACAGAGAATGAAGTTTTGAAAGGGTAATGAATACAGTTTCGTGCGAATGTGATGAATACCTAACGGCTTTTGTATAAATGGCAGCAAGTCATTAATAGAGACATCATGCAAAGTAGGTGATGTATAATGACGATGACCATGACTGCGTCTACGTCGAGGAGTAGAGTTGAAAATATTCATCACATTCACCGAGCTACAGGAAGGACTAGATAGAATACCTATACCATCAATTTTGTCATTGCAACCATATGGTGTCGCAGTTCCCAATTGTCGAATCCAGTAGTCCTCTTTTTGTCTACGGAGAGGCGTTGCAAGTTGAGGATTGTTAGTCTTGTGGTATATTTTTTCGATTATACGAACTGTCATAGAAACGATGGAATGATCAGGCTGATTAAAATGCTGGTACAGAATGTCGTTTGCATTGAGGTTGATATCTGATCTATGGCCGCACATACGTTTGTTTAGCCTTCCTTTCGTTTCACCGACGTAAACCAATCCACAAAGGTTACACTCTAATCCGTAGACGACATTTATAGATTTACAATTCAGATCATCGTAACTTCTAGTAAAGTAAGACTTTTTAGTTAAATTGCTAGTGAATTGAGCGTCTGTTATTAAAATTTCACAAGTTTTGCAGCCATTAGTTCCACATTTCGAAATGAGACAGTGTTGTTCAGAGTCATCAAAATCCAAAATGTCTTTAAGGAGAACTGAACATGGCTGTGTATGTGTACTATTGCTATTGTCACTAGTATGATGATCTGAATGAGTCATGTTTGGGATATTTGTCATGTCTGGTGATGAGGGGACACCTGCCTTATCAGACGACACCGTGTCCATGGTGACGTCTGTTTCGGACCTTTTTATACTGGGCGACGTCCGAGCCAGTATCCTGTTAGATCTTCGTAAATTCATGCAATTTTGCTACTGGGCGGATGATGTCCTCGGGGACAAAATGTCCACCAGCAGAGACATCGACCCAGTGGTTATAAAAGAGGGACGAAAGATACCAGAGGGACAGTCAAACTCATAGATCGAAAACAAACTGACAACGCCATGGCCAAAAATAAAAAGACAAACAGACAAATAATAGTACAGATGACACAACATAGAAAACTAAAGACTAAGCAACACGAACCCCACCAAAAACTGGGGGTGATCTCAGGTGCTCCGGAAGGGTAAGCAGATCCTGCTCCACATGTGGCACCCGTCGTGTTGCTTATGTTATTACAAATCCGGTAAATAGTCTAATTCGGTAAGTCACATTCGTGAAAAGGGAAGGGTATTGTAGTTACGACATAAGGAACATATCCGATATCATCTGTGAAACGGTTATTCCATAACGGTCAACCAACTCGTGATGGCGTCCGTAAAATTTACGAAGGATGATTTCAACTTCACCATTTGGAACTCTTGGTTTAATAGCTTCCTTGTGAGCAGCAATCCTCTATCAAGGAAATCATGATAGGAAACACAAGCTCGGGAATATCGTATCAATTGGGAGATATATACTCCGTATGCAGGCGCTGCTGGAATGTTGCTACATAGAAATGGAAAGTTCACAATTGGGAAGCTGAAATCATCTCTTTGTCGTAAAGTTTTGTTTTCAACCGACCCTCATTGTCAATTTCTAGATGTAAGTCAAGATATGAGGCAGACTTAACTGTATCTGTAGTATCCTTTATCTCTAGTTCGATGGGATAGATTCGTTCAACATAGTCACCAAATTTTGTATTATTTAGTGAGAGAACATCATCTATATAGCGGAACGTAGAGTTAAAGGATATTGCTAACTTCTTATCTTTCTTCCTAAGAAGTTCCTGTATGAAGTCAGCCTCATAATAATAAAGAAACAAGTCGGCAAGAAGAGGGCACAATTGGTTCCCATTGGAATTCCGACAGTCTGTTGAAAACACGTCCTCCAAACGTAACAAATATGTTGTCAATCAAGAAATCAAGCATCTTGATAATGTCAGTTTCAGAGAATTTTTGTTTGAATCAGAGTGATTCTTTACAAAGTAGGATTTATCCTCCCTAAGACAAGATACTTGTATCTACGTTCGCCATTCTTTTAATGAAACAAAGTAATACCAACTCTTTCAATTTGTCTTTTAGTTTGGAATGGGAATACTTGTGTAAAGTGTAGAAAAGTCAAATGTTTTAATACTATTGCAAGATGAGAGAGTCTTAGATTGTATGTACTCTAAAAGATCTTTGGAATTTTTTAGTATCCACATCTGATTCACGCCACCTCTAGAATAGGCAGTTTCACAATAACTTTGGAGCCCGGCTTTGATTGCTGATAAAATAGATGTTAATAATTTAGAAAGAGGTTTCGTGGAGCACTTGGAAGACCCAGCAATATACCGTTGTTTGTAAGGACACTTATGTAGTTTAGGTATCCAATACAGTGATGGAAGATCCAGTTCTTCATCTTTGGTTGAAATTCCAAAGGAACATAGAACAGACCTATGATTATCCAGGATTTCCTCTTTGGTAAGTGTCGTGAGGGTATATGTTGAGTTTCCAAGTGAATTGTCAATACCTAATTCATTTATCAAGCAGTTTATGTAATGAGATTTACACACAAAACGATGTTATTTGGGGCTTTATCTGCGGGGACAACAACATATTTGTCATGAAGGTAGGACAAGTGCTTTGCAACATTTGGGTCTTTAAAAATTGATGTAGTGTGGGTATTGATATGCCCATTTAGTTTCTTAATTCGGATTTGTATCAACGACCTCACAGCCTTAATCCATTCGGAAAGAGTATCTACGTCTTCTTTCTCGCGTTTAGCCCATTGCCTGGCATAATCCTCGACTGAATCCATCAGTATTTTGAAGTTGTATTTCCAATTGATGGATTTAAGCTCACGATATTTCGGACCTTCGGATAACACATTTCGCAGAGATGTTATTGACTATGTTGAGGTCACCGGTAATAACGTGGCCAGAGGATTATATGTGAATTGGGAACTAGCACAGGTGCAATCAGGAGGTTTAGACTTGAAGTCGTCAATATTGAGATCCTGCAAAACGTGTTTGTAATTGAAAATTTTAGTTGCAATTGGTTTGGTATAGGTATAAGAAATGATTGGTACAGACTGATCATAAGGAGATGTGGTATGATTGCCAATGAGACAACTATTCATCAAATTTCAAATGAAGTGGATGTAAGCAATTATAGGCAACCGTACGCCTTCAACAATGAGAAAAATCCACACCAGGCGGAGCGCTCAACCCTCCCCTTAATCTTGGATTGTGGTGTAACAGTACAACATAAGGACAAACTATAAAAAAAAACAGTTGAAAAAGGCTTAACTCATCAAATGGATACAAATAGTAATACATCTAACAAAAACACAAAGTACACATGCTTGCATTGTTAAAGTTTCTGAACAATTGCTGATTATTATTTATCAGTATTGACATTATATTTATGTTTATAGAAATTAATAAACATTGTTACAGAACTCTGCTTTGTTTAATTTTGTTTAAAGTCTAGTTAAGTAAAGAAATGATTTTTCATGCTTATACATTGTTTGTTGATAGGGTGCAATGTCCTATAGGATCCAAGGTAAAAGAAAAAAATCATCGTACCGTTTTAACTTAGATGTAGTTTTAATTCCAGTATCAGAATGAGATATCTTGCAATAGAAACGTCCCAAATTAATCTTGCTCAAATCATTGTCCCAAAGCCAATCTTTATAAGGGAAATATAAGATGCATTATTTGTAGCTGATTAACGTTTTATGACGTTTTGGACCTCAAATATTCATTTTATTTTAATTTTGTCAAAGCTAAATTGCTGAAGAATTCCATTTACGCTATTACACCCTGTTCCGTACTTTAAGATGTCAAACGTTATTTTCATCAGTGCAAATCTTTGTATGAATAATTGACATAACGTCTGATAAGTCTCAATAAAAAAATATTTACACATTTGAAAACTCCGAATAGTTCACGTTACAGTATTTGTTTGTAGAAATTTATGAAATTGCAGAAAATGCATACGCAATCAAATCCGGCTTAAGAAAATGAGTGATATAAGATTTCTAGAATTTAGTTATTTATTGACCAAGAATCTATAACTACAGAATCATATTAAAATGTTTGTTGTTATATCTAACAAATATTGTATGTAAATATTTCTTAAGGAATATTAATTGAACAATGAAGTCGTAGATATTTTTCAAATTTTACAAAAAAACTGCTGACTGCTTTGTAACAATAGCTGTGCGACATAAGTAACATATTCCCATTTGATTGGCGACGGGCGACGGCTTTCAAAGTATGCATGATAAAGTAATTGAAATTAACTATCCGGAATGAAAGACTTTGTCTATTACAAGCTAAACAAATCCTTATTCCGTATTGACATTTACATTTGAACAATAACATGTTTGTATTTTTGTGTTTTGATTCTCTTGAGCAAAGCAAAGCACAATGAAAGTAACCCTTTTAAAGGCATTTATATCTAATCGAACATGAGTCTATCAAATTGTATTTCGCTAGTTGGAAAAAAACATTGACATATTGCAACAGAAAACGAATTGTATCATTAGAATTCTTTAAAAAAATAATTTGATACTTAATTTGAAATGAACCACATATGTAACTATAATCCGGAAATATTTTCTTAAACCAATCTGTCAGTTTGTGTTTTGTTTTATATCAATGGAAGAACTGTTGACCAGATGGTTATATTTGCAACCTCCCTTATTAGTATTTCAATTTGTTTTACTTTGTATGGAAATAAAATAGTTTTTCCCTTTAAACACTCCTAAGCAGAGAAAAAACTAAAAAAAGAATAAATAGATATAATCAAAGTTCTCTTATCGTGACAGTAGACACAGAAGTTCACCTTAAAACTGAGATATATATTAATTTGTTTTGTTCTTTTCGGATTCTAATATAAATGTAAATTTCGATGAAAAAAAAATCTTAAAATATCAATTTCAATGCGGATTCTGATATGAAATAAAACAAAGCTAATATCAAAACTGATTTGTTTTGCTGTTGACAATACGACCTTCACAAGAAACGAACAAATGGTCGAGAGATTGAAGAGATTCGTTGATCAGCATGACCGGAAGAAAACATTTAGATACATATTTTTTGGGTTATTTTAGTTTGTAAGCACTCAACTCTACAGGTTCACTGGATTATTGTTGGGTTTGTTTTGCATTCTCTTTAGTTTTCAGTATAAAGATTTGCGGACTTTTATTTTCGTCTTTTCTTTTGCTAGATTTGTAATCTGTCTTTCTTCTACTTGTTTTGCTAGTTGAAATCTTCACAAAAACCAGTAAAAGTCTGAAATTGCAACTTTTTGTACTCGACTGTACTGATTTTACTTAGCCATTCTAAATAGTCAAAATTTTACTTGATATTACTTGACTGTAGTCTGAACTATACTAAACAGTCTTAACTTGTTCTCTATTCTTATTTTTACCATATTGAAATGTCTAAACTCATACTCGACCAGACTGAACCAGTCTTAACCCATTCTCGACCTGTACTTAATTAGTTCTCGACCTGTTTTCAATATCTTAAAAATTCTCGACCAAAGAACTTTAATGTCTGAACCATACTCGACCAAAGTTTTAATCTTACTTGACAAATAAACCCTAGTATATCAATCTTGAATATATAACTACAACAAACAACTTATCTTTACTTTGATTTTTCTTATCAGATACCTCTTAGTATAATTTTAGCCAAGGGAAACAAATAGTGTAAAAAGGACTTGGTCGAGTATGGTTCAGAATGTGTCGAGTATTGTTCAGATTTGGCTGAGTATGGTTCAGACTTGGTCGAGTATGATTCAGACTCTTAAAAATGGTAAAGAACTGGTCAAGTTCAGACTGTTTATTATGGTTCAGATTAAGAGTCAGGTAATATCGAGTAAAATTCAGACCAATTAAGAGTGGTCAAGTAAAACCCCAGTAACGTCGAGTACAAATACTGCCCATTTCAGATTTTTACTGGTTTGTAGTGCTTGGTATCTTCCCTTTTTCTCTATAACATAGACTTTTGTTCCACAAAATATCAAAGCATACAGTAACCGAGTGTAAAGTAATTAAGCAATACATGACAAGCATGTCGGCATTATCTGGATACAATCGTTCAATATTTTAAACTATTAATTCAAACAGCTGCATCTTTTTGTATTATTTAAAAGCACACGAATATTAATATGTTTGCTTTGAGTCACTCATTTAGGGCTTTATAGAGGGATTGGTAAAGATGAAAGGGGTCAGTTAAACACAGAAAATCCTTTAAGTTATATATTCATTATTCAATCACGAAGGATCCACGAAGACTATTAAATCCCAGTGCTGAAAGGAATAGATAAACGGGGTTAGCACCTTGTATTTAATTTGGTATTTAAATCCACTACAGCTTATACAAATTTACTAAATATCAAACAGGACCAAAAGAGAAGCGAAAAACGCAGAAGTCGAAAACTAACTGACTATGCAATGGCAAAACAATCAATAGACAAACAGTATACAAAACATAACATCGAAAACTGTCCGTTTGGAATCATTCGCTTCTCTTTTTCATAAATAAAAGTCAGATTTTAAAAACAAATTTCATTAAGAAAGTAATTAATCATACAAAAGAAAACGAGATAGGTCTAAAATATGATAACGGTAAACACTGGAATCTTACTGTGACAAAATAATAGAAGCAATTTCCAGCTAGAAACAGGAAAATGCTAAAGGTTAGAAGGAGTCGGTTGAACATTTCAATCATTTGACTTATTTGTAGAGCTAATATTGCTGGTCTTTTTTATTGTATTTTCTGTGACTTGGATTTTTTTCAGGAAAACGCCAAAATTTGTCAAAATATTGAATTCAAAGTCAATAAGTTCTTAAAAATAGCTGACTGGCAATTTCGAGCATCTTGAATTGTTTGCAGATCCTTATTTATTAATCCTTTTTACTCTTGAAAGTTTTTCTCTTTCAAAAAAATTAACACATATGCTAAAAATGGTAAAATTTATCATTTAAGGATAATAACATCTGAAATTCTGAGGTAATGGTTTGTAGGTTGATTTTGATAATCTGAACATTGCTATCCCCTCATTATATTATTTCTATTTATTATGGTTCTTAATGAATTGGACAATTATTTTTGCATTTTACCCTTTGATTTTATTTTAAGACATGGTGGTATTGTTGGTTTTTTTTCTAATACATAAACCTTATACTAGATACCCTAAGGTTCATTCCGACCAAATGACCAGCAGCAAACCATACGCGTGTTGAGGATAAAATATGTTTAAGTGATTTTAACATAAGCCCTGCTTGTACAAGTTTGAGTCAAATTTTAACGTAATAGTCAACAGTCACCCTCCCGGACACTTCTGATTTCGATCCTTTCAGTTTGTCTTTTACTCATAAATGCTCGTTCTTAGTGGAGAAGCAGCAAATCCTAATTTTCAAGTCTTTGGTTTGACCTGATCGGGAATATAACCCACGACCTCCCGCACTCGTGGCTGTCACGCTACAAAGAGACCCCATTTTACCTTTACTTTGATTCAAAACATAAAAGGATGCCTCTGTAGAAAATTTGTGCATTATGAATGCAGTAATCGAATTCACATAGCTGATAATTAACTTTAAATTTGATAAATGTTCACACGGTATTCCTGAACAAACCCAATCACGCGTAAAGCTCTCCCAGGGAATTAAAAGATGTCAGGCGTATACTTTCGTAAAATAGTAATTGAAGATTTATTCATTTGCGTTGAGTAACATTTGTTTTTCATCCCTAAATGAGTCTTAACTCGGCTCCATTTATATTTCACTGTGAAATTTAATCCAATCTTAACACATTAATGGTCTCTTGGGAGGTCGTTGGTTCAGTCTAAGTTTGTACTAAAAAATTATTTCAATCGTGCCACATGTTCATGTACCCTTTTAATTAAAGAATCTCGTTAATTTGTCCTCTTTTGTCCTTTTGAAAATCCAGGATTGATTTTTTTGTTTTGTTATATGGATTTATTTTTCTAAATCTTAATATTCAAAATTTTTGAAATCAAATCACATGTAAGAATATCAGAATAAAAATGAATGATGAGAAGTAAGTAAAACCACACAGCAAAAAGTATAATATTGTTTCAGGGCACTAGTCAATATGGAGTTGACATACACCAATCTCGAGTTGTTTTTATGAATGAGTTACAGCGGTTGACCCGGGGTCAATCGGCGTTAACGACGTAATCGAACAATCGGTTCTTACTGTGACGTAATAACATAAGCATTGGGACATAGGAAAATTACGGAAAAGTGCACAATTTCGAAAGTCGTCTATATGAAAAGGATAACTAAAAGAATAATTGCTGACATTTATTTTCAATAATTTGCTTTTTCTATTGAAACATTACAGTGGTTCAGCATAATGTTTTCTTGTATGCTTAGCTTCTGTAATAACTTCTAGAATATGAACCATAGGAGTTTTTCCTTTTTCTTTCCGCTTTTTGCTTTTCTCTTTTTTACATGTGCTGCAGGATATGTCATCATTAGGTTGGTTCTCTTCACATCCATTACATGGAATGTCTGTACGACGATCTACAGGACAGTTCTTTGGTACATCACATCCTAGCACTAAAAATAATAGAAAAAGTTTAATTTTCCTACACTTCATGTTTGCTTTTTCCAAAAAAGAAAATTAAAAAATATTTTAGATAATTTAAACTGCACATAAAAGAAATAGAAGGACAAGACACGTACAATAGTTGATTGATGCACCCTTTAATTTTTAAAGTAATCAATAGTTGATTGATGCACCCTTTAATTTGAAAGTAATCAATAGTTGATTGATGCACCCTTTTAAGATGGTTTGGTAATTTTTATCGACGAAATGCCTTATTTTTTTATCATCGATGTTATCTATTAACTTACCTTTATAATTGTAGTTATTATAATAAAACACAAAATAAAGAACATTTTCCAAAAATGTGCATCGATAAATAAATCTTTATTAATACTAAGATTACCTCTGGAATTTTAAAGTAATCATTCAAATAAAAAAAAATTAAGTGTACTGAGCCATACTCACAAGTGTTCTCTTTTGCTGAAACAATAAATAAAATAGGAATACCGAAACTCTCATAAAAATAAAATCAATGTTTAGTTAACAGGAATAGAAAACACGATGTTCATTATTGTACATGTATAAGCGATAATTGCTCTGCAATAAAAAAAATGTGTTAAAACTAATACTGTTATATATGTGTATAAAGTTTTTTATGAAGCTATATACAAACAAGGAGCTGTGATATAATTGCCAATGAGACAACTTTCGACCAGAGTCTAAATGACGTGGATGTAAGCAACTTTAGGTTATCACATGGTTACTTTTGGTTTTTCTTGATAAATATAGATTGAAACATCTCTTAAAATTACAGTTACATTTGCATGTGGTGTTGAAATTATGATACCAAAATGTATCGGTATAGTTTAAAAGTAGAGAGCAGGTGGTAGAGGTAATTGGTAAATATAGACTGGTTAAAGTAAAAAGAAAACATGTGATGTTAATTGCTGTGTTCGTTTTACATTTAAATTGTGCATTAACGCCTTCGTCAACAATGTGGATTCCTAAGTTGCATATAAAGTTGCTGTGAATTAACAAATCTTATAATGTCAAACTTTCACAGCTTGTTAGATGCCACCTTCCAGTATCATCATTCCAACTCCTGAGATATTGATCAAAAGGTAGTAACTAAGTTAAAGTGAAAAGTGCGAATACATCTGATTGCGTATTACTGTTTGGTTAACATTAACAAACGCAAAGAGCCTATGATTTGAAAGCCTAAGATTTTTATTAGATACAAAGGGACAAAGAGTGAAACAAAAGAGAGACATTGAAAGAATAGTGAAACCCGTAACATAGGTTGAAGAAAATTTAGAAAAGTTCTGAACGCATCGGCTTCAACCGTAAGAGAATGAACATAACTATCCAGTGCCATGTTTGTCTGCAATCTCAGCCTGTCAAAACGATCGACTCCAGACTAGAGACCTATCCATGTGATCCAATATTTTTTATCGCAACATGTAATGCGTACTTACCGACCCATACTTGCGGCTTGCTGGTAAGTTTCTGAGGACTACAGATGTCACACAAATTTGGAGGAGAATCCAGTTTTACTATGATAGAAATAAATCACCATAAAATTTAATTCATGAACTATTTGGAATACGAAATGCTTAATATAACAAAATAATATGTTAAACAAAGCTATGTATTTTAACGGACATGCTAGTGTGTTCTTAAAATACTATTACATTACATCCCGTACATATTTGGTATGTATAGGCATGCTTGATTAAATAAGGAAATAGTGGTTAATCGATGTCCAAAATTTATAAATCGATTTGGAACATAAATCAAGTTTAAAAAACAAACCTGAGGAATCGCATGAACTCCAAAAGGATCGAAATCATATGTGTCCACAAGATAAACGTCTTCTGCTTTGTATGCATCACCGGCCATGCAGGTCAACACTAAGTTAAACTGTCACAACAGGTTATAGGACACAATAAGTAATTGTACAAATCAGACGACTATTCTGATATCTAAAGATCAGAAACAGCGAAAATATGTCACTTTTTAGAGGAGACCTAGAAACATTGTATCGGTAAACCGATTCGTAATGGTGATCGTAAAACTAATGTAGTGTCGATTTTAGTCGTTCTGCCTTATAACTCAGTTGGAGCAGTTTTTGTTTAAGGATCGCATCCCTATTTATGAAGTTCATACAGTGTGAACATGTACGAGCGTAATGGACGATTTAAGATATAACTGGGATTTTAGAGACGCAATTACTCACTTAAATGTGGTTTTTAATTGATAGAACATCATCGATATAAGTGAAGGGACATTATATAACTTTGAAGGATGTTTTTCATACAAAAATAAGTAGGCAATAGGGGTGCACAGTTGAAATACTTACTCTCTGTTGAAATATCAACCCATAAAACTCAACGCATATGTTGTCGATCAAAGAATACAGAATTTTGATCATATCATCAACGGTATATTTGTTTTTAGAATTAGTGCGATTATTCACAAAGTAAGATTGCTCATGATCTAAAACAACAATGTGTACCTTCGATTTCGATTTTTGTAGATATAATTCAAAAGAAAGAATGTGACATGTTTAAATAGACGATGTTTTCGATCTTTCAAACTAGCACGAAAATAGTAGTGTAAAGCGTAGTAAAACCTTTGAATTTTACTTTAAAGATTGTGGTTGAAGATTTTGCAGTAGATCTCTAGAATTTTAAGAATCCGAATTTGATTCACACCGCTAGTTGAATATACCTCATCAGAATATTTCTGAAGGTCAGCTTTCACTGTAGAAAGGACGGTGACTTATTCTTTTGAAAGATATTTAGTGTAACATCTTAAAGACCGGCTATATATTGTTCTTAAAAGGATTTTGAAGTTAATGTATCTAATACAAAGACAGGAGATTTGAATCTTTCTTTTTATGTTAAGACCAAAGGAGAAAAGGACGGAATGACACATTTCTGATGTTAGTTTTTTTTTTTTTAAATCAATTTAATGCACAATCTTTATTTTATTTGAACACAGACCAACCAATCTAATACATTAACTAAAATACACACAGAGAAAGAAGCATTTAACGCAGTATTTATTCCTTTAGAAACAAACATAAAAACAAGAAATGACAACCAAGGGTTACCGGAAACACTGCATTGTAAGAAAATTCAAAGTATAATGTTAAATATCAATCAGACAAATAAGCCTGAATTTTCATAAAACAAATACTAGCAATTGATCACCAAACAATGATACTATCGAAATATATTTCCCTTTCTACCATGGTAATATTTTCCATTGTACATCCTTTTCTGTATTTCTCTTTTCTTTACTACTTAGATAAATTAACTTACATAATTTCGTCTCTACCACCACAAAGCTGTCATCACACACGTCGTTAACTTTTATAAATCTGTAAATGTCTTTATTTTCCCCTCGTCTGAACAAAACAAAAAGTCACGGTGTATCATTAAAACGATAACTGTGTATTTGCTGAGCCACTTTTTTTCTAAATAAATTTATTGGTTTTTTTTTTAAGTATCATATATATAAAAATAAGGAGATGTGGTATGATTGCCAATGAGACAACTATCCACCAAAGTTCAAATGTAGTTGATGTAAGCAATTATAGGCAACTGTACGGCCCTCAACAATGAGAAAAAGCCAGTCCGTATGGTCGACTATAAAAGGCCCCAACAGGAAAAATATGAAACAATTCAATTGAGAAAACTAACGGCCTAATTTATAAAAAAACATTTTACGAAAAACAAATATGTCAGACATGAACCAACGATAACCACTGAACTACAGGCTCCTGACTTTGGACAGGCACATAAAGAATGTGGCGGGCTTAAACATATGTATGAGCGCTCAACCCTCCCCCTAACCTGGGACAGTGGTGTAACAGTACAACATAAGAACAAACTATAAAAATCAGTTGAAAAAGGCTTAACTCATTATATTGATACAAATAGATATACATCTAACAAAAACTTAAAGTGGACGTGGACGGGCACTTCTACATCCCAAAGACGAAGAGACACTCAGTACAGATCTGAGAGTACTCGCAGGTACTAACAGTTAGTTGAAAGCCAATAAAAACTAATCATGTATCAAAGACTAGAATATAAATCAGTACACATTCAACACCCAATGGATTTAGTGTAATGCCAAACTATAAGTATCGACAGATTGTAGTACCGTGAAAGTACATATGTGTAATATTTAGTATGGTTTTTATTTACTCTAACAAAATCAATATATGTCAATTAAAAACATACATGTATACATTGCAAAATAATGGAACATATCATAGCTAGTCAAATAATGAAACACCTTGAAAAAAAAACAATATTTATGTGATCTACAACATGGTTTCGATCTTATCGCTCACGTGAGACACAATTAATATCTTTCATGCAGGACCTTGCAAAAGACAACAATAACAACATAAAACTGGTGTCATTGTGATTGACTTTGCCAAAGCTTTTGACAAAGTCCCTCACAAAAGGTTACTGTATAAATTACAATACTACGGCATAGACAATAATACCTTGAAATAGATTGGTGATTTTTTACTTCAACGCACACATACAGTCATGCTAGATGGAGAACAATCAGAGAAAATCGGGGCAACATCTGGAGTGCCACAGGGCACTGTCCTTGGCCCAATTTTATTCCTCTTTTACATTAATGATTTCCCAGAATACTTAAAACATAGCACCTTAAGGTCATTTGCCGATGACAGCATCATCTATAGAAACATCAAAAACAAAGATGATGCATCCAAATTACAACATAACTTAGAATCAGCAGCACAATTGGAAAAAAGACTGGTTAATGTCATTCTATCCAGACAAATGCTCCATATGACTATATCCTTCATGGTCACTATCTACAAACTGAAACAGCTACAAAATAATTAGGCATTACCATCCAATCAGATCTTAAATGGAATAAACATGTAGATAATATAACAGCAAATGCAAATCGATAGCTAAAATTTCTAATTAAGAGTATTTGTTTCATCGTTTTAATATAATAACATACATGGATAAATAACACACATTATCTGTGGTGGTCGTGATTTTATGAGAGTTTCCTCCTTTATATTCTAAATAATTACTTTTTGTTTATAATTAAATATAATTGCGTTTCGATGCTTATTATCACAAAAAGATCGTTTACATTAATTACGAAGTTCTTATAATCATTTAGTTTAAGCACGTTATTTCAGATAAGTTGGAATAAATATTTATTAATATATATCGTCAAATTATCTATTACACATATGGTAGTTCAACGACAAATTTCCAAGACTTCTATTTCTTTATAATTAATCTCTATTATTTATCATAAGAAATATAAGCCTTCATTTCTTTGAATTATTTAGGAAGCTACATTAAATTGCGTTCGATTGTAAAATATCATGACCTGAGAGTTATTGACTTCGCTCCAGCGATTAAATTTGAAATTGATAAGCTTTTTAGCAGTAAGTTAATTCACATGTAAAAAAGCTTTTTATATCATTAACTTACATATAAAAGTGTTCAAAAATTGTATACCTAAGATATATTTTATAGCTATGTTTATTACAATCTTTTCATAAAAGCATTACAAATTAGAATCCAGATAGTGGTTATGTAAACATTTAAATCAAACCACTTATTCTGTGTTTTTTTGGTTAACATTTTTAAAAATATAAGCTCTTTGTAGTACCTAAAGCAAGAGTTACGTATCTATGATACTAAAGAAACAAATTTAGAGCGTCAGATATGGCGGAGAAGAAAACAACGAACATTATTTAGGTTTGAAAGTCTTTAGAATGCCTGTATCAAGTCGGAAATATGACCGTTGTTTTTCACTCGTTCCGTTGATTGATAATGTTTGATTTTGTCAGTTTTTATCGACTTCCCCTTTTTGGGTTTACCTTGAAGTTCAATATTTTTGTTATACTTTTTATTCAAACTATTAAAAGTCCTTTGAAAAATTGAATCTTCTAGATAGATCGTTAAGCGTAACTTAAAGAATGTTACAAGAAGTTCACTTGAAACAATAAGCAAGGATTAAGAATATGTCTAACTCTTAATACCACAAATCCAGGGAAAATCTATATTTAGACCTGGTAGTGTTTTTTTTTAATTTTAATATTTTCTAAGAATTCACGTATAGTTTCGGGTTTCTAGCGTAGATGTTATAAAATATAATGTTTACAATTGGTACTGATAGAAATCATCAAAAAGACACTATTTTAGTTGACATGATTCACATATCTGTTTATTTTGTTTTAAGTGAACTGTCTGTGTTCTTGGCCATGTAATTGGCAAGAGCGAACATTCTACAATGACGCAGCCAAATGCATATCAATTAAAATTGCACCTGACACTGTAATAGACTGTTTGATTAGAGAAGGACCGTTCATTGTTAACAGGTAAGTGAAATGTCTTTCCATTCGCATTCATTTTTGTAACAATCTTATTTCTATTTTGTCGAAATGAACACTGTCTTTCTATCTATCTTCGTATTTCCACACTCAGTCACAACTTTGACTATTACGTGCCGTTGCATGCGTGGACTATGTACAATTTAAAAGAAATGAATTTTTCAGTAACATTACGTTACATTGGTGAAAAGAAAAAATAAAATGTATTACAGTGATTTATTTAATTCATTTTTTTTTGGTGGATTGTTATTCTATGTATATTTCCTGGTAAAACTATGTGCATGTTATGCAGTATTTAAAATATTTGTGAAAGAGCAGATATAGAAATTTGCTCTTTGAAGCCTTTAACTATTGTACAAAGGATTACTGATGTTGGAAGTTGGTTCTATTGTATTATTGTGAACGAATAACATGAGAATTTATAAGAATCTTTATTGGTTTGAATTTGTTTATAGTGGTTGGTATGTTTATATCTTGTTCTGCTGTCTGGTGTAATCATAAGATCTTCAGGATAGATTGCTAAGTATTGGTGTATAGTTTTATAGAAAACCACTAGTCTTGTTTGTATTCGTCTCATTGGTAATGTAGGCCACTGTAGGTGGTCGAGCATATTTGAGACAGAGCTTGTATTGTGGTATCTGTTACATGTGTAGCGGGCAACTCTTCGTTGTACCATCTCAATTCGATTGATTTGATTTTTGTTGCAAGGGTCCCAGACACAAGAGCTGTACTCAAACTTGGGTCTAATTTATGACATGTTTGCCCTTTCTATTATATGTTTGGACGATAATTTTAGGTTTCGTTTTAGAAATTTTAGCTGTCGATTTGCATTTGCTGTTATATTATCTGCATGTTTATTCCATTTAAGATCTGATTGGATGGTTATGCCTAATTATTTTGTAGCTGTTTCAGTTTGTAGATAGTGACCATGAAGGATGAAGTCATAGTTGACTGGTGTCTTTTTTGTGCAAATTTGAGTATGGAGCATTTGTCTGGTTAGAATGACATTACCCAGTCTTTCTTTCCAATTGTGCTGCTGATTCTAAGTCATGTTGTAATTTGGATGCATCATCTCTGTTTTTGATGTTTCTATAGATGATGCTGTCATCGGCAAATGACCTTAAGGTGCTATGTTTTAAGTATTCTGGGAAATCATTAATGTAAAGTGGTATAAAATTGGGCCAAGGACAGTGCCCTGTGGCACTCCAGATGTTGCCCCGATTTTCTCTGATTGTTCTCCATCTAGCATGACTGTATGTGTGCGTTGAAGTAAAAAATCACCAATCTATTTCAAGGTATTATTGTCTATGCCGTAGTATTGTAATCTATACAGTAACCTTTTGTGAGGGACTTTGCCAAAAGCTTTGGCAAAGTCAATCACAATGACATCAGTTTTATGTTGTTATTGTTGTCTTTTGCAAGGTCCTGTATGAAAGATATTAATTGTGTCTCAAGTGAGCGATTAGATCGAAACCATGTTGTAGATCACATAAATATTGGTTTTTTTTCAAGGTGTTTCATTATTTGACTAGCTATGATATGCTCCATTATTTTGCAATGTATACATGTATGTTTTTAATTGACATATATTGATTTTGTTAGAGTAAATTAAAACCATACTAAATATTACACATATGTACTTTCACGGTACTACAATCTGTCGATACTTTTAGTTTGGCATTACACAAGGTCATGTTTTTCTCTGACTGTTATTGACGTTTTTACACTAAATCCATTGGGTGTTGAATGTGTACTGATTTATATTCTAGTCTTTGATACATGATTAGTTGTTATTGGCTTGCAACTGACTGTTAGTAACTGCGAGTACTCTCAGATATGTACTTAGTGTCTCTTCGTCTTCGAGATGTAGAAGTGCCCGTCCACGTCCACTTTAAGTTTTTGTTAGATGTATATCCATTTGTATCCGTCCAATGAGTTAAGCATTTTTCAACTGATTTTTATAGTTTGTTCTTATGTTGTACTGTTACACCACTGTCCCAGGTTAGGGGGAGGGTTGAGCGCTCACACACATGTTTAACCCCGCCACATTCTTTATGTGCCTGTCCAAAGTCAGGAGCCTGTAGTTCAGTGGTTATCGTTGGTTCATGTCTGACATATTTGTTTTTTGTAAATTGGTTTGTTAGTTTCCTCAATTGAATTGTTTCATATTTTTCCTGTTTTGGCCTTTTATAGCCGACCATACGGACTGGCTTTTTCTCATTGTTGAGGGCCGTACAGTTGCCCATAATTGCTTACATCAACTACATTTGAACTTTGGTGGATAATTGTCTCATTGGCAATCATACCACATCTCCTTATTTTTATATATATGATACTTATAAAAAAATGAAAAAAAAAAAAACAATAAAATTTATTTAGAAAAAAAAGTGGCTCAGCAAATACATAGTTATCGTTTTAATGATACACCGTGACTTTTTGTTTTGTTCAGACGAGGGGAAAATAAAGACATTTACAGATGTATAAAAGTTAACGACGTGTGTGATGATAGCTTTGTGGTGGTAGAGACGAAATTATGTAAGTTAATTTATTTAAGTAGTAAAGAAAGAGAAATACAGAAAAGGATGTACAATGGAAAATATTACCATGGTAGAAAGGAAATATATTTCGATAGTATCATTGTTTGGTGATCAATTGCTAGTATTTGTTTTATGAAAATTCAGGCTTATTTGTCTGATTGATATTTAACATTATACTTTGAATTTTCTTACAATGCAGTGTTTCCGGTAACCCTTGGTTGTCATTTCTTGTTTTATGTTTGTTTCTAAAGGAATAAATACTGCGTTAAATGCTTCTTTCTCTGTGTGTATTTTAGTTAATGTATTAGATTGGTTGGTCTGTGTTCAAATAAAATAAAGATTGTGTATTAAATTGATTTAAAAAAAAAAAACTAACATCAGAAATGTGTCATTCCGTCCTTTTCTCCTTTGGTCTTAACATAAAAAGAAAGATTCAAATCTCCTGTCTTTGTATTAGATACATTAACTTCACAAAATCCTTTTCAGAACGATATATAGCCGGTCTTTAAGATGTTACACTAAATATCTTTCAAAAGAATTAGTCACCGTCCTTTCTACAGTGAAAGCTGACCTTCAGAAATATTCTGATGAGGTATATTCAACCAGCGGTGTGAATCAAATTCGGATTCTTAAAATTCTAGAGATCTACTGCAAAATCTTCAACCACAATCTTTAAAGTAAAATTCAAAGGTTTTACTACGCTTTACACTACTATTTTTCGTGCTAGTTTGAAAGATCGGAAACATCGTCTATTTAAACATGTCACATTCTTTCTTTTGAATTATATCTACAAAAATCGAAATCGAAGGTACACATTGTTGTTTTAGATCATGAGCAATCTTACTTTGTGAATAATCGCACTAATTCTAAAAACAAATATACCGTTGATGATATGATCAAAATTCTGTATTCTTTGCTCGACAACATATGCGTTGAGTTTTATGGGTTGATATTTCAACAGAGAGTAAGTATTTCAACTGTGCATCCCTATTGCCTACTTATTTTTGTATGAAAAACATCCTTCAAAGTTATATAATGTCCCTTCACTTATATCGATGATGTTCTATCAATTAAAAACCACATTTAAGTGAGTGATTGCGTCTCTTCAATCGTCCATTACGCTTGTACATGTTCACACTGCTTGAACTTTATAAATAGGGATGCGATCCTTAAACAAAAGCTGCTCCAACTGAGTTATAAGGCAGAACGATTAAAATCGACACTACATTAGTTTTACGATCACCATTACGAATCGGTTTACCGATACAATGTTTCTAGGTCTCCTCTAAAAAGTGACATATTTTCGCTGTTTCTGATCTTTAGATATCAGAATAGTCGTCTGATTTGTACAATTACTTATTGTGTCCTATTACCTATTGTGACAGTTTAACTTAGTGTTGACCTGCATGGCGGGTGATGCATACAAAGCAGAAGACGTTTATCTTGTGGACACATATGATTTCGATCCTTTTGGAGTTCATGCGATTCCTTAGGTTTGTTTTTTAAACTTGATTTATGTTCCAAATTGATTTATAAATTTTGGACATCGATTAACCACTATTTCCTTATTTAATCAAGCATGCCTATACAGTCCAAATATGTACGGGATGTAATGTAATAGTATTTTAAGAACACACTAGCAAGTCCGTTAAAATGCATAGCTTTGTTTAACATATTATTTTGTTATATTAAGCATTTCGTATTCCAAATAGTTCATGAATTAAATTTTATGGTGATTTATTTCTATCATAGTCAAACTGGATTCTCCTCCAAATTTGTGTGACATCTGTAGTCCTGAGAAACTTACCAGCAAGCCGCAAGTATGGGTCGGTAAGTACGCATTACATGTTGCAATAAAAAATATTGGATCACATGGATAGATCTCTAGTCTGGAGTCGATCGTTTTGTCAGGCTGACAAAACATGGCACTGGATAGTTATGTTCATTTTCTTACGGTTGAAGCCGATGCGTTCAGAACTTTTTTAAATTTTCTTCAAGCTATGTTACGGGTTTCACTATTCTTTCAATGTCTCTCTTTTGTTACACTCTTAGTCCCTTTGTATCTAATAAAAATCTTAGGGTTTCAAAACATAGGCTCTTTGCGTTTGTTAATGTTAACCAAATAGTAATACGCAATCAGATGTATTCGCACTTTTCACTTACAGTTAGTTACTACCTTTTGATCAATATCTCAGGAGTTGGAATGATGATACTGGAAGGTGGCATCTAACAAGCTGTGAAAGTTTGACATTGTAACAGATTTGTTAATTTACAGCAACTTTATATGCAACTTAGGAATCCACATTGTTGATGAAGGCGTTAATGCTCAATTTAAATGTAAAACGAACGCAGCAATTAACATCACATGTTTTTTTACTTTAACCAGTCTATATTTACCAACTACCTCTACCACCTGCTCTCTACTTTTAAAACTATACCGATACATTTTGGTATCATAATTTCAACACCACATGCAAATGTAACTGTAATTTTAAGAGATATTTCAATCTATATTTATCAAGAAAAACCAAAAGTAACCATGTGATGACCTAAAGTTGCTTACATCCACGTCATTTAGACTCTGGTCGAAAGTTGTCTCATTGGCAATTATATCACAGCTCCTTGTTTGTATATAGCTTCATAAAAAACTTTATACACATATATAACAATATTAGTTTTATCACATTTTTTTGATTGCAGAGCAATTATCGCTTATACATGTACAATAATGAACATCGTGTTTTCTATTCCTATTAACTAAACATTGATTTTATTTTTATCAGAGTTTCGGCATTCCTATTTTATTTATTGTTTCAGCAAAAGAGAACACTTGTGAGTATGGCTCAGTACACTTAAGTTTTTTTTTAATTTGAATGATTACTTTAAAATTCCAGAGGTAATCTTAGTATTAATAAAGATTT
Organism: Mytilus coruscus; assembly: GCA_017311375.1. Lineage (NCBI taxonomy): Eukaryota > Metazoa > Mollusca > Bivalvia > Mytilida > Mytilidae > Mytilus > Mytilus coruscus. The sequence continues at coordinate 37,539 of JAASAO010000151.1, forward strand.
ATTTATCGATGCACATTTTTGATAAATGTTCTTTATTTTGTGTTTTATTATAATAACTACAATTATAAAGATAAGTTAATAAATAACATCGATGATAAAAAAAGGCATTTCGTCGATAAAAATTACCAAACCATCTTAAAAGGGTGCATCAATCAACTATTGATTACTTTAAAATAAAAGGGTGCATCAATCAACTATTGTACGTGTCGTGTCCTTCTATTTCTTTTATGTGCAGTTTAAATTATCTAAAATATTTTTTAATTTTCTCTTTGGAAAAAAAACCATGAAGTGTAGGAAAATTAAACTTTTACTATTATTTTTAGTGCTAGGATGTGATGTACCAAAGAACTGTCCTGTAGATCGTCGTACAGACATTCCATGTAATGGATGTGAAGAGAACCAACCTAATGATGACATATCCTGCAGCACTTGTAAAAAAGAGAAAAGAAAAAAAGGGGAAAGAAAAAGGAAAAACTCCTATGGTTCATATTCTAGAAGTTATTACAGAAGCTCAGCATACAAGAAAACATTATGCTGAACCACTGTAATGTTTCAATAGAAAATGCAAATTGTTGAAAAATAAATGTCAGCAATTATTCTTTTAGTTATCCTTTTCATATAGACGACTTTCGAAATTGTGCACTTTTCCGTAATTTTCCTATGTCCCAATGCTTATGTTATTACGTCACAGTAAGAACCGAACCGATTGTTCGATTACGTCGTTAACGCCGATTGATCCCGGGTCAACCGCTGTAACTCATTCATAAAAAACAACTCGAGATTGGTGTATGTCAACTCCATATTGACTAGTGCCCTGAAACAATATTATACTTTTTGCTGTGTGGTTTTACTCACTTCTCATCATTCATTTTTATTCTGATATTCTTACATGTGATTTGATTTCAAAAATTTTGAATATTAAGATTTAGAAAAATAAATCCATATAACAAAACAAAAAAATCAATCCTGGATTTTCAAAAGGACAAAAGAGGACAAATTAACGAGATTCTTTACTTAAAAGGGTACATGAACATGTGACACGATTGAAATAATTTTTTAGTACCAACGACCTCCCAAGAGACCATTAATGTGTTAAGATTTGATTAAATTTCACAGTGAAATATAAATGGAGCCGAGTTAAGACTCATTTAGGGATGAAAAACAAATGTTATTCAACGCAAATGAATAAATCTTTAATTACTATTTTACTAAAGTATACGCCTGGCATCTTTTAATTCCCTTAGAGAGCCTTACGCGTGATTGGGTTTGTTCAGGAATACCGTGTGAACATTTATCAAATTTAACATTAATTATCAGCAGCTATGTGAATTCGATTACTGCATTCATAATGCACAAATTTTCTACAGAGGCATGTATGTTTTGAATCAAAGTAAAGGTAAAATGGGGGTCTCTTTGTAGCGTGACAGCCACGAGTGCGGGGGTCGTGGGTTATATCCCCGATCAGGTCAAACCAAAGACTTGAAAATTAGGATTTGCTGCTTCTCCGCTAAGAACGAGCATTTAGGAGTAAAAGACAAACTGGAAGGATCGAAATCAGAAGTGTCCGGGAGGGTGACTGTTGACTATTACGTTAAAATTTGACTCAAACTTGTACAAGCAGGGCTTATGTTAAAATCACATAAACATGTTTTATCCTGAACATGCGTATGGTTTGCTGCTGGTCATTTGGTCGGAATGAACCTTAGGGTATCTAGTATAAGGTTTATGTATTAGAAAAAAAAACAACAATACCACCATGTCTTAAAATAAAATCAAAGGGTAAAATGCAAATATTTGTCCAATTCATTAAGAACCATAATAAATAAAAATAATATAATGAGGGGATAGCAATGTTCAGATTATCAAAATCAACCTACAAACCATTACCTCAGAAT
>JAASAO010000047.1:0-43005 GCA_017311375.1 Mytilus coruscus
GCATTTTCTATAAATAGCAGTGCAAAACTAACATTGTTAAGCGACTCTTCTTTATACTTGAAAATCCTTAAAAGGTGAGGAGAATCCAAAAAATCAGAACTCGCCAGTTACAAAGAAAGAAAGAAAAAAAAAAACACAATACAATACAAAGCAGATACATGTACATGAGGGCAGTTCAAGTTGATGTCTAAGTACTAAGTCTATATAATATTGTGACTCAGCCTTCTTATAATTGTTGTATTGTTTTTACAAAGCCCAGCTTTTATTTGTACATTTTGTTAAGAAAGTGGCCGGGTATATATATACATTTTGATGTCACGAATTATGTCTAGGGAATGTTCCGTTACGCTTTTCTTTTATCTCGTTGCTCATTGAAAAGTTTAATCTCATTAGTGGATTAATGTAGGAAATCATTGGACACGGTTATAGATGAGAAATCGTTGGTGGTCGATTGGAAACTGCTTGCGTTTCTAATAAAGATTTCCTTGGCAGAGGTGTTTCATACAAGAAAGCTATTGAACTAAAAGTTAATTTGAAGCAAGTTCGAAGGTTTTACGGAAGCCATCATGACTTGGATGACCGTTATGGGATATCTGTGTCACTGATGACCACGGACATACTCAAATTGCCGTAGCCACATTCCCATCATCGTTTCCTCGATAGTGACAACACCAAATGCGACTTATCACAAAATATTTACTTGCCATGACGGGTATAACGAGTGGAACAGGAAATACTGGCCCTTTCTGAGCACTTTAGTTCAAAATAAAAACATGAAATAGAAAATTAAAAAGAGGCTCGGAGGAGCCTAAAGTATGCATACCTGGCATTTTTTCCTCATAAAATTGATGCAATACTTGGGCTAAGTGGAATCTGTGCGGGCTAAAATTTTGTATTGCTGAGTAAGCAACTCCTGGCAGGAGTTGATTGACGATTTCAATCATTTGACTTATTTATAGCCCATGTGTTTTGCTGATCATTTTTCTATTCACATTTTCAGACTATCTACTTTAGTTTTCAAGATAGGAAAAAAACACTGAAATTGGTCAAAAATCATAGTTTAAGGGCAACAACTCCCATAAAGACTCGACTGACGATTTCGATCATTTGACGTAAGTGTAGATCTTATCTATGCTGATCATTTTTGCTGTTTACAGTTACTGTATTTTCTACAAGAGTTCCTGCCAAATACGCAAAAGAGTTATAACTCCTATCAGGATATAACTAACGATTTTGGACATGTTGACTTGCTTCAATATTTCTTCACGTCTTCTTGTACTGTATATTACATGCTGTATAAAATCTTCTATGAATTACAACAACGGATATTAAAAGTAGTACGGCATAATTTCTTATAAGCAGGTTCAGTACTTTGCGAGCATTCTCTAATACGGTGTAATTGTTTATTCATTGTGTTTTTATTATATATTATACTTTTCTTTTAAAGTGAAGCGTTTTTCCTGTGCTGGGTTGAGATCTAATAAAAAGCTATGTCAACCCAACCACATGTACATCTTCACGCGTCAGTTCCAAGTCGGGAACCTTGTCATTACTTGTCGTATGTCATATCTAAGATATTACGTTTTTGCTAAATGGTATTAAATGGCAGATCGTTAATATGCTGCTTTTAGGCCACTCCAAATGGATTCATTCTACGACTTTGCTCTCTCCTATATTTTGGAAACCTGAAATAAATTATTAACAGCCATTCCATGAAGACTCCTGAACTATCGCTCCATTGAAATAAAATCAACAATTTCATTTTTTAAATGTCATCGCTCACCCCACAATTCACAAACAAATTTTTTGGTTTATAAAAATATTTCTGGCTGGTGCAAAACGAAGTTTTTATATAATATTTCTTCCTCACACCAAATTTCAGGCATCGCTTACTAAAATATTCATTTCAGAAATTAAAAAAAAAACATGTCGCTAGCTCGGTCCAATTTTTGTACATACAAGTCCGAAGAACAAGTATTTAATTTGGAGTGGCCCTAGATGTCTTTTGATTATTTTTGACGTTGAGCTGCTATTGAATTACACCCACATTATCATTTTCCGTTTATTCATATTCACTCTTTTTTAAGAACATTACTAAACACATGCGATATTTTGACAGTTATTTATAAACATGTATTATGATATAATGAAATTATGCCATCGTCGAAGGTTATATCAGTAAGACAGAGTTATGAACAATGTCGTTGTGGTTTCTGGAAAGGAACATCTGGTTTAGGAACATTAGAGAAGTGGCGATGAATCTACAATACGAAATAGTTATAAATATTTATGAAATATCGCTGTAAAGTTATACACCAAAGATTGCATGATATACAAGGTGGTAAAATTTTGCATGTTTATAAAATATATTTTGTTTCGAGTGCCAATGATAAAAAAAATGAGAACATGGTGCTTCAAATCAACTTTGGGGTATAGGTAGCGGTTATCAACTAGGTACTACTAATGTCAACATAGTTTTGAACATGCTACAAAGTATGGTTTGATTACCTAAAGTCCCAATATATTTGTTGTATACTTAGATGAAGATCGGCAATAAAGTACTCTCCTCTTTCCTTTGAATTATATGTTCATTATTCAAAATTGTGCCTTGTACTTTTTTGGTACATTTTCCCTTTTAGTGTCAATAAAAAGAGTTTTGATTAAAAAAATCGTAAACTAAAGACCTCAAATGTAACATAATAGTTTGTCTCATGAATTCACCAATTATAATTTTTAAATCATATTCTCAAACTGAAAAATTATGCAAATGTAACATGGTTCGAATTTTCCGTAAACAAAAAAAGATAATTTGTATCTGTATTTATACCAAATATATTCCAATACAATCTATGTGTTTTTGTGTCGCATTTAAAATCGCCCCATTATTATCTATTTACAAAGATAATACGATGAGGCATGATTGCCAATGAGACAACTATCTACATACGACCAAAGGACAAGGATTAAAAACGACTACAGTACTGTACGGCCTTCAACAATGAGCGAAACCTTACAGTAAACTATAAATGCCCAAAGATAAACGTTATTCATAAAATGAAAGTAACCATCTGATATAGAATGTATATTGCCAAAATATTCACGACAAGATAAAGTGATACTGAATCTACACGCTGAACCAAATTTTAACGTGCTAGCTCAAGGTGATAGTCCGCTGAAAATGATGTCACAATAGTACCCGAACACATCAAATAGACTAAAAGTAGACCATTCTTTTTTCCCTTAATGATTGACATGCTCGCCGGAGATACAGTAAAAATATATATAAAATCTTTGGTATGCCCAGGTAGAGCGATTGCAGCCAGTGAGTTACCATGAATCTTCCGTGGCAATTCTTTGAACTGCTTTGAATTGTACTTCATATTAGGCAAATACATTCGATCATGGTGAACTGAATCAGACTATTATTATACATATTTTATTCCTGTTTTGTGACAGACTGTTTTTTTTTAATGACAACTTACCTTGAGCCTTTCGGGTCCATTACAAATAAGCCTATATGTTGAGTTATTCACCAAGTCTTGAAACATGTGCTGGACATTATCATCTCTCCAATTCCAACCGTTAAATTGTGCCACTGCCTTGGATGGATCTTTGGATATTTGGTCATACACTGGTAAACCCAAACACAAAGACATTGATGTCCGTGGATAGTAGTATAAAAAGGAAACACACATCTCTTCTTGTGTTGATAGACCTCCCTACAATAAAAAAATATTTGTATGATTATAATAAAATATAATGATGGAAGACACATTTCATTCTCGTTCTAAATCATCCTCGAAAAGAAAACTGTTCTTTGTGTATGATCCCAAATATGATTTAAAATTTCATATAGAAAATTTAAAACAACACTTTATAAATCTCCGAAGCGATGCGTCAACTTTGCCTGAGGGAGTTGAAACCTTAGTTTCTTACTAATTTCTAAATTTAAAATAGGAAAAGAGGACAGAAAAAAAAGATAAAGTGATATTGAACTTACTATTGTTGGTTTGTTTCTTCTCGATGAGTCGTAAGTACATTCAACAATAAAGCTGTCACCCTGATAAAAATAAGGTACATTTTTAATTTACGGTAATGTTCTTACGAAATGTAAAGGAACGACCAGAGAAATGATAAATTCAAGGACTTTGGTATAAATAAGCAGTATGGTTGATGGTTGAAATTTTTGTCTATTTTTCAGCTATACCATTACTTTGTTGAATCTATAGTCTTTTCTGAATTGTTATAGTCCTGTCTCTTTGTTGTATAGTTTATATCTCCCTTTAATTGTTAATGTATACATCTCTAGAAGTAATACACACACCGCTTTATATAAATATCGAGCATTTAGCTATATAGATTACTTGAAAAAAAATTGTTTGATGTAAAGATCTTAAATGTGATAAATCCTAAAGTTTTTCTTAAATAAATTTTGTTTACGTTCTTTTATGTTTTTTTTTTATTTGTGCGTATTGTTCTTAAATATATTTCCTCCTTCTTAGTTGAGCGAATTTTTACGCTAAAGCTAAAAGTCTGTTTACGTCACAGTTAATTTTGGGCCCTCTTCGCAGTCTGCGTTTAATCCATGTAGAAAATTGTGAAGTAATTTCATGAAAATTTCGAGTTAAGTTTCTTTGATCGGGAAGAAACTGGTAAAACCGTCGTAATAGCGGGATAAACCAATTTATCGTGATTGTGTAGGTTTGTCAAGTAACCTAAAATGCTTAATTAGGAACTATGTTGTCTCCCGTAATTAATGGATTTCAAAGATAAACCGAAAAACTTTATACATATAAATTACATGTATGGAATCTTTCAAAATGAGATCAATTATTCTAATAGAAAATTTGTTTTGAACGGTTGTTCGCTACAGAAATTTAACGTGTACTAAATATTTTGAAAAACTAAGGTCATTTCCCTTACAAATGCATTAAAAAAATATCGTTGTATTATTTTGTAAAAGATACAACTCAAATATGCATCTTTCTGTAAGCATATCTATGCAAACTTTACAGAGACGTCTTTACATACACAATGACTTCTTCAAAAGCTTTATTTATTTATAAAAAAAAAAAAAAAAAAAAAAACAAAAAAAAAAAACAAGAAAAAACAAGAAAAAAACAAAACCAAAAAAAAAAAAAACACAAAAAAACAAGCAAACAGGTAGTCACTCATTTTCCATATTTTAATGGATGGTATATTGTTTCAAAAAGCAAAACAAACAAAAAAACAGTTCAACATACTCGTTTGACCTCTCGTTCTTCTTTTAAAACCCGGATATCTTGGTAATTAAAATCATAGTGATCATCCTCAGCTATGGGAGACAGTTCAGTTCCGTTTCTTACATGCCTCGTTTTAATTCCAGCACCCAGTAAATGAGCGTGTTGCAAGAGGCCAAAAATCTTAATTCCAGTTTCTGGTAAACCCTGAAATACATGTTCATTAAATTTAATAAAACATAATTCTTTATGTGCCTGTCCCAAGTCAGGAGCCTGTAGTTCAGTGGTTGTCGTTGGTTCATGTCTGTCATATTTGTTTTTCGTAAATTGTTTTTTTTTATAAATTAGGCCGTTAGTTTTCTCAATTGAATTGTTTCATATTTTTCATGTCGGGGCCTTTTATAGCCGACTATACGGTATGGGTTTTTCTCATAGTTGAAGGCCGTACGGTTGCCTATAATTGCTTACATCCACTTCATTTTAGCTTTGGTGGATAGTTGATTCATTGGCAATCATACCACATCTCCTTATTTTTATATAAAAGGTTTCAAGGTTCAATAATATTGGACATACAATTAAGAATGGAAATGGGAAATGTGTCAAAGAGACAACAACCCGACCAAAGAGCAGAAAACAGCCAAAGGCCACCAATGGGTCTTCAACACAGCGAGAGAATCCCGCACCCGGAGGCGGGCTTCAGTACGTTTTCCATACACTAACATACTATCATTTTGTGTTTTTGTGTATCTGCTCAAGGTAAAGGAATGGTGTTTCATGGGTACATGCTGTAAAAAATGCTTATTTTTTCAAGGCAAGATGTTCAAGCCAGTCTCCAGTTTTTGTTGTTGATTATTTTGTTTTATTCTGCGCAAAGTGTTGTTGTAACTAGATCTACTTTTAATAGCTTAAAGTACGTAGCATGATTCAAAGTTGATGATTGATTTTTGTTTTATTAGCATCCAGTGCAATTCTGTTAGACCGGAAAGTCGGTTTTAGACCTGGCCCCGACCGACACCCTCTAAAAACAAAAACACACTTCAAGGGTCTGTTGTAACAACAGAAAAATAAGAAGGTACCATGAGGTGATTAAATTAACATCAATCGAGGAAAGAAGTACAATACCATGACAAGAAACAAGACTTACCTACTAACAAACACCCGAGATTTTACGTACTCGAGCAACAAGACGAGTGCCACATGTGGAGCAGGATTTGTTTACCGTTCCGGAGCATCTGAGAACATCTGAGACCCCCGGTTTTTGTGGGGTTCGTGTTGCTCAGTCTATAGTTTTCTATGTTGTGTTTTGTATACTGTTGTTTAACTTTTCGTTGTTTTCGTTTTTTCCATGACATTGTCCAGTTTGTTTTTTTAAATTATGAGTTATTCCTCTGGTATCTTTCGCCTCTCTTTAACAACAGTCACAAAATTCTATACAGTTGCCATCAATTTTTCCATTGAAACTATCCATGGGATTTTAATTTTAGATTTAAAAGTATCTCTTTCTAGAAAAAAAACAGCATTTGAAACGTACCTTCTCAGTACACTCTGGACTACAATATCCCGTTGACAAAAAAGCTTTCTGGTATGGTGGTATAAAATGATTTGGATCAACATCGACTCCAATACTCATCCCAGCTGCATCAAACTGGCGAGTGTCAGGGGTAAGAATTAATCTGATGCCTGAGCTGTCGACAATATCTAAAATTTAATCCCAATTAATAAAATTTTGTAACAAATGCAAACATACCACTTTGAGGCCAGGTTAGTAATATTTAGACAAATAACGAATGTAGGTACTTAATTTTTGTAAGCATCTTCCTATATCTATTTAATATTTAGACAAATAACGAATGTAGGTACTTAATTTTTGTAAGCATTTCGATGTTGATTTTGCTCGTCTATCAATTGATATGCATTTTAAATTTTCTGTTTGAATTCGTTTTTGTTATTCCAATGACAGATTTGATCAAAACAGGAACTTGCTAGTTTACAATGTTAAAATGGTTTACCGTATTTATATTGGGAAAATATCATTCCATTGAATGATATTTCGAGAGCTTGTACATACTAGTACTGCCACTACTCTTTTTGTGTATTGTAGATTTGTCATCTTATTGCTGTTAACCAAATTCACCATTTACAAATAAAAAAAAAATGTTTCATATCAGTGAACATAAGTAAAATTCGATATTCTTTGAATTGAAAATACATATATTTCTTCAATTGCTTACCAGATTTCATGGTAGGATTGTTATAATGCATTTCTAGTCTCAAATATTTTGGACTGTCTGCCTCTCCAAAAGCAAATCCAACATGCTCTGGCATATTAAAAGCCTGGTAATAGAAGAAAAAACTATTAAAGAATAAAGAAATGCTCCTGATACTAGGTATATTGCAAGTTTACTTTGGTTAACATTTATTTATTTTAAACCTTGCCCTGACCGACACACAAAACAAACCTCTTTTTTGAAAGTGGAATGATAGATTAGAAAAAATAAGATCGCAACTTGCATTTGGTTGGCACTTTTCATGCGTTGTGCTTGAACTACAAGGATAAACTATACACAAAATAAATTCAATTGAGTATGTATAAATCTAGTTTTCATGCAGTAACACGAATGATTACGATTGTACTACAAATGTACCATTGGGAAATGTCGATCAGAAGTTGTTTAGTTTAAGTTAATTCTTTAGTTATATATTCAGGAGGAGAACAAACGAAGCATAAATCATATGTAAGTTCTGCATAGTGAGTCAACCGGGATGAAAGGCTGGAAATATGAACTGTCATTTGAAAAAAAAGTATACTTGATAGAAGCAGCAATTGCACCTTACAAGAAGACAACTCGGAGAATTATTATTATGGACCTTTAATGGTCAGAGAGCACTCTCTCAACATAGGACATTGGATTGACTATCCCATTCAAACCGGCTGAAGCTGCGTATTTATACATCACAAACAACCATTTGGATTAGCGCTTAGTAAGAGTCTTACTAATAGAGGGTTGCTGCTTACAAGGAAGCCATCAAACCAAGAGTTTCAAGTGGTAAAGTTGAATACCATCACGAGTTCCGGAGCACCTGAGATCGACCCCGGTTTTTGGTGGGGTTCGTGTTGCTCAGTCTTCAGTTATTTATGTTATGTTTTGTATACTGTTGTTTGTTTTTTGGTCCTTTTGTTTTTGTCATGACATTGTCGGTTTGTTTTCGACTTATGAGTATGAATATCCCTTTGGTATCTTTCGCCTCCCTTTTACTGCTGGCCGGGAGGAGTCTAGGTGGCCCTTTTTCTATATCCAAGTCAACTTTAAAAGTCATTTAAGATAAGAACAGGTCAACCAACTTAATGTGCAAAACTGTAGTAAACTTACCACTCCGCCTACAGCCCAAGCCACAACTACTTCACTGCATGTCTGGAAACGTCTAGGTGTACCCCTTGAGTAACACTCAAAGGAAAATCCAACATCTGCCTCGGTTACTTCAGGACATGTTGTAACAACAATATGGTGGACATAATCGATGTTTTCTTTCTGTATTACTGGTTCATACTAAAAGAATACAATTATGTTGTTTCAATGCAGACTGACGACTGGGCCGAGGAACATAAGTGTTTAGCAACAGAAAAGTTTTTTTTTCTTCATATGCTTAACTTATAGAATTTCATTACAATGTCTGTCGTACTTGCCAGATACTGTTTTGAATGCATTTTTATCATTATATTTTCTAAAGATATAAAAGCACTAACTCATAGTCATTATAATTATAATATGCAACATTGCAGAATGGTGTTCTATCTCACAGATGACCCGTTCGTATATATATATCAATTTTGCAATGTACTTAAACTATGTTCTAGACTTCACGGATAACTCCATTTCTATATATCATTATTTTTGCAACCTGTTTTTGTAAGTACTTTAATCATGCTCTGGACTTCATAAATACGAAGTACTGATTAATACAATACATTTCTGTATCAGTGATGGCAAATTGAGTTAAATATAGAATAAAAGTAGTCAACCAACTTTGTTGCCTGTTAATTGTTTTATTAATTTAATCATTTTCTTTTTTATTTGATTCAGTTATAATTATGAAATTAAGACATTACTCACTCTAATCATATGATGTTTCTTCGATAAGGTTGGTACTTTGTGTATAGTACATTGGTAACGTGTATCAACCGAAGGTACAGAAAACTGAAGAAAAGACATATTGAAAAAATGATAAGACTAACAAACAACAAACAGAGAAGTAACATCAATTAAAAATAAGTCATACATATAAAGTAAATATTGGACTTTTCAGCGGAAATGAATGAATAATGAGTTGATGCGACCATTGGGTTGACGAAAATGCTAGTAGACGTTTTTCCCAGGCGGAATATACAGCTCAGTACTACTAAAATGTAGTAATTTTCTGTAAATGTTCTGCAGGTTCATACAATGTTAAAAACACTAAGATTTTTTCTATACCCTCGCCCGTCCCCACTCACACACAATAGAAGATGGTCTCACAAAGATTGACATTTCTTTTTAGAATTTATAATGGATATTGTAATGTCACTTGTTTTTTCTTCTGTTCATTATGCATTTGTAATTTGCGACGGATCATGTGTTTTATTTTTTTAAATTTCTGGTAAAAGGGAGATAATTATAAACGTGAAACATGGTTTTTCGCCCATTGCAAAATCATCATATATGTTTCACTTACCTTTTACTATTAAAGAAAGAATAAAATATTAAATCACATTATAATGGAGATAATGATAATGTCAGTGGAATAAAAAAAAACATAGGACAGGTTGTTCATCATGAATATATAAATGAATTGAAAACTTTTATGATAGGATTTCTTTGAAATTATTTGAAAAAAGTCTTTTGTTGCCCTAAATGCGAAAGGAATGGTTGTTTAAAGGTATACTGTACATGTTTGACTATGCAGCATGATTTCATATTTTCTAACCCTTTCTAAACAACTCTTAACAGTACATGTATTTTTCACATTTTACAATGTGAAGTTAGGTATGACAGAAGGTTAAAGATATACAATGTATATGTATTATGAGAGTTTACATTTTGATTTGCAAGATAAATGAAACGCAGTAACGACTGGTCATACTAATGTTATTGAAATCTAAAGCTCTTGTTGGAATAGCTGTTCCGTAAGAAACCGCCTTATGATTTATTCATGATAAATAATTACGGCAAGATATTTTAAAAAATTCAGTACTACCATATTTTTTCTATAGCTAGTAGTGAAACATTCCTCTCATCACATCTATTTTCAAAACCCTACAAATAAATATGAATAATATACATGTCCCTTCATTTAACGTATCAACCACGGCTCGATTTTTCTGCTTTAAACACATTGCTTATATAAACCTACATGAGGTGATACCAGATCTATGTGTACATTATTAGCTGGAATGTTAACATCCGATTTAGTAGATGACAACAACATCAAACTTTGCGCTCCACGACGTTTTACTCCATGCCATTGCATTCCTTGAATGGAATCCGGATCGTCAGGATGATAGGAATATATAGCTTTCACAGTGTCGTCCTGAAAACAAAAACGTAATGTAATCGATGAAATATAATTCAATTAACTAATAATGTTTTTAAATGGCTTTCACAAAGGCTGATGATATGAATTATTTTGCTAGTACCTAATTAGAAATACCATTTCTTTGCACTCTTTGAACAATGTAACCAAGATATATAGATCAACTGGAAGCCATTTTATGTAAAATGTGGAGATATATTCCCAATTTGAAATATATGACTATCAAGAAGTCCAACGCAAAAAAAAACTGTTTACAACAATTAATGTAAACTAGTGAAGAAATTACTATGAATTTCATTCTACAAAGATGTTTTTACCATAGGCTCATATATTTAATGATTACTTTAACTGCATCAAAGTAACAACACAAGGAATCTTTTTATCAATTTTGTTACAATTTGTTGAGCGTATTAAAAGATTTTTTTACCACTTGTAAATATACATATTTTTTTTGTAATTAAAAGTAATTACACACTGTAAGTATATCTTGAGAAACCGTTCAATCATATGCGTTTTCAATTGCTTCAGTGATTCTCAAGAATATTTTCTATATTTTCCTGATACCAATGTAGAACTAAGCCTCCCGCCTGCCAATAGACATTTTGATCAGACGAACAGTCTAAGAGATTCACCACTCGGTACAATGCGAGAAGAACTAAACTAGGGGAATTTTCCAATAAGTTTTGTCTTAGTTGTTCATGAGTTGTCGAATACAATATTTTAGACATAGACACTTTTGCAAAGGCTTCTATGTTTTAACCTAAGAAAGATTTTGCGCCTTATATTACAGGGAACTTCATTCCTATTGTCGGTTAAACGGTTTTCATATAGATATGTGCATATACTTCCCATAGACTCCAAGCATCATCAGATTGGTTGGCCGATTGTCATAAAAGTATCACAAAAGGAACATCCTTTTCTTTCATACTTGGTTTTAAATTTGTTAACCGTAAATTCGTATGACAGGAAGACATGTGAGGTTTTCAACTAATCAGGAATGTTTAGGTTGTCATATTTCTTATTCAATCAAAAAAAAAATATTAAACATATTTCAATTTTGAATAACCATCCAAAGAAACATTCTTACAAGTTGTAACTCATTTGAGGTTGTAGTACCAGAGTAGTCCTTAAGACGGACAAGAGGAAATAATGGCACATTATATCTATCTGCCTACAGTCCTATTTAAATAATACGTTTAAGTGAACTTGCGTACATAAGTAAGTTTCTTTCAAGAAATCGTAATGGTTCAAAGCTAACAAATAATACACCTTCATCTTCCCTACACGGATATGTACCTTTACCCGATAACTTCCCAACAACTACCCATTGTAGCACAACGAAAGCTTTATTCCCTTCAACATTCAATGTTTAGTCACGTACTTTCGATTTGAACCAGTTGTCACTTAACTGCGTTATCATTCCGTGTGTATATAAATGAGGGTGTACATTTATGCATATGATTTTTCTCTTCATCCGTCCAGTCGTATGCAAACGTAGCACATGCCAACACATTTGCATGAATAAGTTCCAATGATTACAAGTATTGTGAAGAAATATCGCGCAATTTCGAAATATCTTAGCGAAAGTAAAGGTTGTGAAAAATAAAGTGTTGAGGAGGGTGCACCTTTCGTATGTTCTACAGCAGGGTAGACTAACGTGTATATACCTACCAATGCAGTGTATCTGTACCAAAACTAATATTTAATATGTGTATCATTTTAAGACTTACTGAAGATTATTTACCAACACTTACAGTTATCATTGTGTCGTTGTCATCACATGTATCCAATTTTCTGGAAAATGTCAGGACAGTGCCAAAATCGTTCTCAAAGCCATTAATTAATGCCAATCCTGACTGGTATCCACTGCGGAGTAAAATGTCCCGTGGTGTGGCAGTCCTTAAAACAAAATATAATTTGTAATTTACATTATCTATTTTACTGGTATAAGTGGTAAGTCGAAAACAATAGAAAAGGACTTTTTATTAAGGTAAAACGTTATTGTTTTGCTGACTCTAATTTTAATAAAGAAAAGCAACTTAGTTTGACCCGTCTTCTGCATTCACATTGGCGACGAGATTTTATGAGGTCTCATAAAGCGAGTGTAATAATCCTTACCAATTCTAAAAATATAGCGACGGTACAAATTAATTAAAACAAGACCACAAACTTGGCTGTCTGTGATGATTTCATGTGCTGAACAGTACAATTACATGCAACGTTGTTGATCGACTTGAAGACACACAGCCAACAAAAAGTAAAATAACAAAAATACCGCACTCCAAGGAAAATTCAAAACAGAAAGTTCTTTATAAAATGGCAAAATCAAAAGCCCAAACACATCAAAGGAATGGAAAATAGCTGTCATATTTCTGACTTGGTACAGGCATTCCCTTATGTAGAAAATGATGGATTAAACCTGATTTTATAGCTAGCTAAACCTCTCACTCTGACAGTCGCATATAATTCCATAATATTGAAAACAATGTGTGAGCTAAACAAACAGACATAATAGGCAAAAATGTAAAAAATTTGGGTACAGCAGTCAACGTTGTATTATAATCTGTGTATAAAACACAACTGTTATAAACACCAACCCAAAATATAAATAGCTGTAAATAGTACATAAGACATATAATTTAAAAGGGATATATCCAGTCAGTAGACAGTAAAATGCAAAAGAGTATTCATTCAGATTTCAAAAACAAATTGAATGCAGGAGGTCAAAAAGTCGTCTTGTCATACCTTCTATTTTCTGTTTTGACCCTGTTAGTAACCAAACACAAGGAAACGAGGAAAGGCCAAATTTCCTGGAATTTATGTACTCGCAGCGTCGGCACTGACAGTCACCGAAGCCATGTATTTGAATATTAAAGAGTCTAATAATTAGACATTAAATATATCTTAAAATATATGCATCAAAGCACAAAACCAGCACATATTAATTTGTATCCGATAGAAAAGATAGATTTTCTTCCCACCGAATTTAATTTTTGATAATCTGTTTGCGATTACTCTAAATTTGCCAAAACCATCAAAATTGCTGTTTTGAAACAACTTTAAGCACCCAAAGTTTGCAATTGGTTCAGAAATACGCAAATGTTGCGGAATTTTGAAAATTAGCATGGCGCGAAATAATTTCAAAGGAAGTCGTCTCTTCACTTTGTTCTACCTTTAATATAAATATACTTGCATTTAAAACTGCTGTTCCATCTTTCACCCATCCAACGACGACATCTGATGGAAACATTTTACCATTCGGCGAAAGCCTGAATCCGACATATCCCTGGTTCTGACATGAGTTTCAAACGTAATATTGGTACCGCTGACATTCCAAAATAGCCAAAAGTTTCCGTCAGAGTCCAACTGAAATTCATGTTCGAATGCTGCTGTTGGAGCGGTTTTGTGTATGAAGGCACTAAAGGCCTTTGTGTTGGATGTTTTGGATCGACAAAGCGCCCATTGCTATAATGCAACTCAAGCAAAATGTCAAAATATAGTCAACAAATGCATGTTTAGTTTTAAAATTAATTCACAATTTTTCTATATTTATACATCGATGAGAATTTCACAACTCTCTTGATAACCTAATAACGTCAAACCCATGTGACAATTTGTTATAGGTAAACAAACAATTTCTGAAATTGTTTGTTTACTTTTTACTCGTGTACTAACATAGACCTCACTTGTTCACCTACTTATGACTGCTATTAGTTATAGTTATCATTTCATTACAATGCGGAACTGCATTTTATGTTATCTAAATGTACATATATTGTTTGTTATAAAATTAGAACAAGTCTTTTGTTTAGAAATCTTAATAACGATGCATTTTTTATTTAAAGATGAGTACACCATGACTCATATGTCCAAGTAGCTTAATAGGTTAAAAAAGATAGGAACATAACACTGTTGCTACATACATAGAATTAGATCATTGATATATGATATAAATATAGAAGACATTTTTACGTGTGAGATCACCTATCAGATAACACTTGATATACTAACACCACAAAGGGATATGGTAAAACGTATTTATTCACAAAACGAAATAACATTTATCTTTTAACTTGATACATACATTTTGAATTTTTATGTTTTATTTATCTAAAGATTTTTAGTCATGTTGGTATTTGTGGTACTAATACTTTGAAATTCGTTATTCATAACTTTCCAAACTATAGTTCGTAAATACAATTGATATGAATAAACGTCATTATTATAATAATAATTATTTTTGTCATCACATGTATCCAATTTTCTGGAAAATGTCAGAACTGTACCAAAGTCGTTCTCAAAGCCATTTATTAAGTGCCAATCCTGACTGGTATCCACTTCGGGAGTAAAATGTCCCGTGGTGTGGCAGTCCTTAAAACAAAATATAATTATGTAATTTACATTATCTATAATTACTGGGATAAATGGTAAGTCGAAAACAACAGAAAAGGGACTTTTTATTAAGGTAAAATGTTATTGTTTTGTTGACTCTAACTTTAATAGGGAATGATCAACTTAATTTGATCCGTCTTCTGAGTTCACATTGACGACGAGATTTGACGAGGTTTCTCAAAGCGAGTAATGCTTCAAGACAACAAACTTGGCGGTCTGTGATGATTTCATGGATCGAACAGTACAATTACATGCGACGTTGTTGATCGGGTAACATACTTGAATACAAGCAACTTATTAAAAAAAATACGATGATCCATAAACTCAAAATAGAAATAGCAGTTAGTAATACATAAGTCATACAAGAAAACGGGATATGTCCAGTCAATTATAGATAGTAAAATGCAAAAAGTACTCATTCAGAGTTAAAAAACCAATTGAATGCATTGATTTGGAAGTTACAGTGGAGATCACTTCTAACCTCTCATTAGAACTGTCAGAATAATCTGTCATAGAACTGTTCTAAACTGTCATAGAACAGTTCTACCTAGAACAGTTCTACCCTAGAACTGTTTTAAGTAGAACTGTCAGAATCAGTTTTAGGTAGAACTGACCAAATCAGTTCTAGGTAGAACTGTCAGGATCAGTTCTAGGGTAGAACTGTCTAAAACTGTTCTAGGTAGAACTGTCCAAATAAGTTCTAGTCGTAGAACTGTCAGCAGAACTGACCAACTCAGTTCTAACCGTAGAACTGTCAGCAGAACTGTCTAAAACTGTTCTAGCCATAGAACTGACCAAACCTGTCAGGATTGTAGAACAGTTCTAAATGACGTCACTGCAATTTTTTAATATATATTATATTCTTTTAACTTATTTATATTTAAGACAAAGAGTTCTTAAAACTGTTCTATGGATAGAACTGACTAAATCAATTCTAGCCGTAGAACTGACCAAATCAGTTCTAATCGCAGAATTGTTCTAGCCGTAGAAGTGTTCTAGTCGTAGAACTGACCAAAGATTTGGTCAATTCTAGGTAGAACTATCTAAAACTGTTCTAGGGTAGAACTGTCAGGATCAGTTCTAGGTAGAACTGTCTAAATCAGTTCTAGGTAGAACTGACCAAATCAGTTCTAGGTTAGAACTGTTCTAGCTAGAACTGTCTAAAAGGTGTCAGGATGACAATTCTACATACTGTCCTAGAACAGTTCTCCTGACAGATTCTGACAGATTTGATGAGAGGTTAGAAGTGATCTCTACTGTATATGGTTAAGAGGAATTAGTAACTCAACCTTATGATTTCAAATACTGGAAATTCTCTTTAGCTTTACTTTAAATGTCTATACAGATGTTGTTAAGAATTGTCTATAGCAGTGTATATAAAGTGCGAATCCAGTTAGTTCATTTTAACTGTTGTATGCGAGTATGTCTATTGTAGAATAAAGGATGATGGGAAAAACTGCGTTTGTTTACTTTTTGAAAATACAAAATAATAGATTTGAATGTATGTTTTAACAGAATTTCATAAGAAAATAACTTTTTAATGTATAATAACAGGATTAAAGTCCACAAAAGTGTTATTTAAGCAGCAGAATCCATAATATCGATAACTGAATGCGATTCATTTTAACTATAGATGCGATGAATTATCACTGTAAGTGCAATCATTTCTGATGTAGAATTTTTGGAAGTGCGATGAATTTTCATTGTCGTTTTATATGATTATTCGACATTCAACAACTGAAAATAGTTTTTAAATGACTTTAATATTGATGATATTTACAATTTGAAATACAAGCTAGTCGTAGATGCTTACTTGAATATACACGGGTATAACCACGTTCATATCATGAATATTCAAATATTGTTGGTGAGTTTGCTATTAGCTTGTCATGGATCCAAAAATTTACTGGAGCAGAACATCCATGAATATAACGTTTTTCTACGACGAATTTTCTTTGAAAAGTTTTATAACTCGCTTAAACAAGCTTTGAACATTTGTCACGCCGTGTCATACATATTTCTACCGTATTGATAGGCTCAATGGTGTTAATATGTCCTTTGATTGAGTTAAGCTATTTCAGTTGATATTTTATAGTGTGTTTTTCTATGTTGTAATGTTACACTATTGTTTCAGAAAAAGGGTGAAGGTTTGGTACCATTAAAACGTTTAAACCCGCTGCATTTGTTTGCACCTGTCCTAAGTCAGGAATCTGATGTTCAGTAGTTGTCGTTTGTTGATGTGGTTCATAAGTGTTTCTCGTTTCTCGTTTTTATATAGATTAGACCGTTGGTTTTCCCGTTTGAATGGTTTTACACTAGTAATTTTTGGGGCCCTTTATAGCTTACTGTTCGGTGTGAGCCTAGGCTCCGTGTTGAAGACCGTACTTTGACCTATAATGGTTTACATTTATAAATTTTGACTTGGATGGAGAGTTGTCTCATTGGCACTCATACCACATCTTCTTATATCTTTTTGCACAAAGAACAGTACAAGAATGTACACCGAACGGTACTAAAGAAAGAAAACAAACTACAAAGAAAATGAATCGTACAGTGTCAAAATTCTGAGCCAACCAACTATGCTCTATTTGTAGTTTAATCAAGTTTGAGTTACACATAGTGTTTGTTTCGCAATGTTTACAAGTAATTCACAGACCTGTGAAAATGGTCACATGGTGTTCATGTAATATAAATGATATACAATGCTGCCAGGAGCAGTAAACTTTGTTTTCATAAACATTGAATACTTACAACTGAACAGTTAGTCAATTAGTCTTTGGTGTATATATAAGAACGGTATATCTACCAACATTGCTTCGCGATGTAGCGATTAACGTCCGGAATCAACTGTACGGCGGTTATACCCCGTTGTATAGAACCATTTAAACATGTAACAATAAACTGTTTTCAATATTTCTTTGTATTCTCACAATTGCGTATTGGCTTATTTGTAACACCGACTTATAAGAAATTCAAGCATATTTAAGGTGACTCGACTGTTGCTCGAACTTTCTTTACTGTATAAGATTTATACAAAATGGCATGATAAATATCAATTATCCATTTATCCAAGCGTCAATTGTTTGTGCAAGATGAAAACTTTTCCACTCATTCAATCGTGAAATGAAGATCGTTTTGTAAATGCTCTTTGTTATCTCAAATAGTTTAAAGGTTTGGTTGGCTTGCTTGCTTTGTTTGTATAAACGTTTGCTCAATCTTAATTACAATGCTTAGGCAACATTTACACAATCAAGGCCAACCACAACTTTTAACTACAAGCAATAGGAAATTAGCTCTAATGACGTTTATTTTTTTAGTATGCGATGTAGATTTAGACCGAAACAGAAACTTTGCTTTTCCGGTGACGTGGATTGGCTTAACTGTCCAAGATATATGTATTTAATGATGACGTGTCATAGGAAAGAATAAATTTTATCCTACATGTAGATCAGGACAAATTATTTGAGAAAATAGAATTGACTATATTAGCAATAAAGACCATGTTTAAGGAATTTATTGATATATTACATCAGACTTGCACTCACTAAGTATGCATACATTATCAATCCTTCTGACTTCATAAATTTTGTTAGAGAGTCGGCTGAATTAAGACTTTATATAATGAAAATTAATTAATTTCCTTCTGTGAAAATGCATCGCATATACAATAAAAATTAATCGCCCTACAGTGAAAATGAAAGTCTAGTATCATTATTCGACAGTAAACATGAATCGCATAACGAAAACAGCATAGTGGAATTTGATTCAATATCAACAAGCTGAATAACAAAACCTGATTGAAGTTAAACACCATTAATAATTATGTTAAAAGGTACATTTTTCTGCAAATGAAACTTAACTGCTACTTTTAAATCTCTTGCACGCTCTGTTCGTGAACTATTCTTAATATTTATCTATTTAAGTATCAATTTTGCACCTGGATGGCTTTAGGCGCGATGAAAACCCGTCCGCATCTCATACCTTTATTTATAAAAACAGTACACATTATATATTATTTCTTATTTTATTCAAAAATTTTGAATTTGTCGTCTGTTTATTTATCATTCTACATCAGAAATTCATCACGGATACAGTAAAAATGACATTTTAGGATTCGCACATTACATACACTGTATAGACAGAAAGGGAACTTTTGACCTAGCTATGACGTCATAAACTTATTGAAATTATTGACATAATTGATATGTAATGAACATTTTACAAATACATGAATTAGTTTTTGGTCAAAATACATTTGAAGCAAGACTTTAAAAACAGAGATACTTTACACACATTTGCAATCTTTGTCAAATACAACCTGTAGCAAAATATCTTTATGGGTACAACCTTGGCTCATATTCAAATACAAAAAAGTATTTACAAAAATACCGAACTCCAAGGTCAATTCAAAAGAGGGGAAGTCCATAAAACCTGTCAAAATCTCAAAATCAGGCTTTTTTTTGTCTTTTTTCAGATTTACACAAACTGCAAGAAGGTTAAAGCCCTTATATACATATGTAAGACAGGCTCCGTGTTGAAGGCCGTACTTAAACCTATAATTGTTAACTTTTTTCACATTGTGACTTGGATGGAGAGTTGTCTCATTGGTACTCATACCACATCTTCTTATTTATATCTAGTTCAAAAATATGAATACTGATAAATGTAGTTTAATTGTCTTCTAAACATCTGAGGTATGTTAATTGGCAGATTTATAACGATTTTGGATTTACAAGTCATACTATGTTTCAGAGCAAAAATTGGAATTCATAGATGTGCATGAATTGTTTATAAAGGAATTGCTAAGGGATATGAATGAAAGCAAAACGATCTCTCAAAATTTATTTTTCATAAATTTAAAGAAATTAATATAATAGAATAATGGATATATATGGTTATAGTTTATGCAATGTTTTTTTGGAAAATGACGTAGTCAATTTTACAATACCATTGACCAGCTTCCAAGCCGTTTTCCGAACTCGGTTCCGTATTTTACATACCCATGTACTATACAGAATGTCCATTCTTAACCTGCCCATATGTTCATTGTTTTTAAATGGTATTTTGAGCTATCTCCTTAGTATATTTTTCATATTTATACGAGCTTTCGCTTTTATGTGCATGTCTTTACAATCCGTAAAAAAATCATATTATAAATAGATCTGTTTTGTTATGGTTTTGATTTTTTTACATACCAAAGATAACCAATCGCTAGACAAAATAGTTCTTGAAAGATTGTCAACATTACTTGTCTGCTGAACTTTAAAAACATTAAAAAGATAATAATTGGAATCATCTTGATAACCATACGAAAGATAATGCTCTTTATGAAGTTTTAAGAAGTTTTTAAGAATCAAAAATTAGTAATACGGTTATATCCACGCGGTGCGTATGCATTTTGTTAACAAAGTTACAGCTGCAGATATGGCGGCTTTTGCAGAAGTTTTTCTGTCAAAAAGATTTTATTACTTTCTGGATTTTTTCACTTTAAACAGAATTAAAAGATGTAGAAACTTAATGAAAGGAGTAGACAGTGCTCAATTAGTCATACCAAAAGTATTCAAGGAAAGTTTTACCCTTTCTCTGACATCGTGGTCTCGTCCATTTTTTTGAAACATCTACGATTATTTCATTACTTTTTTCGAGTTTACAACTAAACTGTTGAACCTGTATTGTTTTGAAAAAACAATCCATTTGTCCAGGGGTTCATAACAATCCAGTATTTTACGATTTCTTGTTCTTGCGTCGCTATTTTCAAAATCGAATAGAGGATAACTAAACGAAAAATTCTTGTAAATAAATATAAAATATTGAGATTTGCCATCCACTTTTCAATATCTATTTAATAAATATTATTCTAAAATCAATGATAACAGTGGATGGCTTGGATTAGGAATGGCATTTAATGATTCACAGAGAAATAGCCATTAATCCTTAATTTGAATTGGTGTAAACAGGAAGTTGTGTATTAAAGGGAGACAATATTCGTGCACAAAAATGCTAAAACCAGTATTGTCAAATCTTGTAAAATATTTCTGTTGGCAATAATTCAAATATTCATACAAAACACAACTTTTAAAGGTGGGTGTAATGTTTCAATTGGCAAACATTTCTTTATTGATAATCCACCTTTGATAATAAAAAAAAGATTTCTGTCATATTCATCTTTTAATATAAACAAAAATGTTAGCCTTTTAAACATAACTTTAATAACATATCAATACTTATGGAAAGACTTATTCCATTTCTTCCTTTGATATTAAAGGATATACCAATTTTAATTGCAAAATTGTTATTTGATAGATGTGAATAAAAGTTAATGAAAAATTTTGTCATTGAAAACCTTCTTTAAATATGTGTCAGTAAATTAAATTATGAAGCTGTAAAGGATATATAACTAGTTTATAAGTCAAACAAGTAAAAGTGAAAAAAAAAAGATATACCTACTGTGCTACATTTGGGGATTGGTGGTAATGAAATCAAATTATTTAAGTTATCTATGCATTTTAATTTTTAATAATAAAAATGTCACTTATTTGCATTTCTGTTAATGCACATGGCACATGTATAAAAAATGCAGGTCTTTATCTATTTACTATAATATAATCAACATGGTAGTTATAAATAAATGAAACATCAAGTAGTAAACACGAAACTTAAGGTGAATCAATCTAATATTGCAATATAATAATATCCTGGGGAGAACACTGGATTGTATTGCTTTCAGTAATTATATAATACACCTTGCCTAAGAAATAGGTCTAGGTAGGTCCTTATAAGAAATGATGTAAAATTACCATATTTACATAACAGCTGCATTTTTTGCATTTAACATATATATTATATGTACATAGAGAACAACAGATTAAGTGCACATGGTGTTAATAACGGTTACCACCCTAGGCATTAATTTTATTATTATTTGGACTCTGGTGGATAGTTATCAGACTGTTATCTCATTGGCAATCATACCACATCTCCTTATTTTAGTACGGGTTAATTATTTGAAATAAATGACTAACAAACATAAAATCATTTGAAAACAAATAATTCTGCAATAATTTATGTTGTCATTTTAAGTTTTCAGTTTCTATATACTAGTATATCAACAATAAGTTGTATAAATGGCGTCATTATGTTTGTAATTGTCAAACTAGTATAATGATACTATTGTCTAAATCTACAGAAAATGATCATGCTTTAAGTAACAAAATAATGATGTGTATGATGATGTCACTTATATCTTAAATAAGGACTATGTGGTGTATAAGAGCTTGCTTACTACAGGCTCTTCATAATCATTTTGTTAAATAATTCTACAAAAAAGGGAATAGTCTGTTAATGTATCCTTGACTAAGAATAATGAAATTGCAAGAAAAAAATTCACATATTACTTTGAATTTTGTAGATTGTTCAGGTAGTCTTGGGCTATTTCTTTGTACAACAGAACAACCAGTAGTCATCTTCACTTCACTTCACACACATCTTGACACACAAATAAAAAAGCCATAGACATTGAAAACAATTCATATCTATTCTATTGTCAGTCAGCCTACCTACCATGAACTGAAAAGTCTCCTAAGATTCAGTAGTAGGTAAATTATATGAAAATCAAGACTTGCATAAAAAATATACCAATATTAGAGACAATGGCGTCATTTGTCCTCAGAGCTATCAGCTCTTTGATTAATTATAGTATGAGTATTTTCCTGGCCACTCAGAAAGTATTTCACAGGAATACTTCACTGTCGCTCGGATAGAGAAGTATAATTGTAACAAGCAATCTGAAGAATGAAGAATATACTTTTGTTGTCAAAAAAATTAAAAAAAGATTTTGAATTCATGAATTCAGGAGACCAAAAAGTTGTCTTGTCATACCTTGTATTTACTGAGTTTGACCCTGTGAATGAACCAAACACAAGGGAAAGAGGAAGGGACAATTAACCCTGGATTTATGTACTCACAGCGTCAGCACTGAAAGTCGTCGAACCGATGCATTTGAATTTCAAAGAGTCGAAATGATAGACATTAAACATATTATGAAATGTACGCATCGAAGGACATACATAACCAGCACAAATTAAGTTGTATCCGATAGATTAATAAAGCTTTTCTTCCAACCGAATTCAATTTTGTGGATAATCCTTTTTCTAATGATGTTTGCGAATACTCCAAATTTATCAAACCCTCCCAAATTGCTGTTTTGAATCATCTTTAAGTACCCAAAAGTTTGCAATTGGTCTGAAATACGCAAAATGTTGTTATAACCTAAGATGTACCTGTGAATTTTATCAGAGATTGGAAGACTTTTACAAACTGGTCTAGCGCGAAATAATTTCACGGAAAGTCGTCTCTTCACTTTGTTATACATTTTTATATAAATATACTTGCTTTTAAGACTGCTGTTCCGTCTTTTACCCATCCAACGACGACATCTGATGGAAACATTTTACCATTCGGCGAAAGCCCGAATCCAACATATCCCCTGGTTCTGACATGAGTTTCAAACGTAATATTGGTACCGCTGACATTCCAAAATAGCCAAAAGTTTCCGTCAGAGTCCAACTGAAATTCGTGTTGGAATGCTGCTGTTGGAGCAGGTTTTGTGTGTGAAGACACTAAAGGCTTTTGTGTTGGATGTATTGGATCGACAAATCGCCCATTGCTGTAGTGCAACCCAAGCAAAAATGTCAAAAATATAGTCAACAAATGCATGTTTAGTTTTAAAATTAATTCATAATTTTTCTATATTTATACATAGATGAGAATTTCACAACTCTCTTGATGATCTAATAACGTCAAACCCATGTGACAATTTGTTGTAAGTAAACAAACAATTTCTGCATATCACGAGTACTAACATAGACCTCACTTGTTCACCTACTTATGACTGTTATTAGTTATAATTATTATTTCATTACAATGCGGAACTGCAATTATTTTATGTTATATAAGTGTACATATATTGTTTGTTATAAAATTATATCAAGTCTTTTGTTTAGAAATCTTAATAACGATGCATGTTTTATTTAAAGATGAGTACATCATGACTCATATGTCCAAGTAGCTTAATAGGTTAAAAAAAGATAGTAACATTACACTGTTGCTACATACATAGAATTCGATCATTGATATACGATATAAATATAGAAGACATTTTTACGTGTGAGATCACCTATCAGATAACACTTGACAAGCTAACACCACAAAGGAGATATGGTAAAACGTATTTATCAACAAAACGACATAACATTTAACATTCAACTTGAAACACAAATTACAATTTTTTTTTTTTATTTATCTAAAGATAATTTTTGGGTCATGTTGGTATTTGTGGTATCATTGCTTTCGTTATTCATAACTTTCCAGACTACAGTTCATAAATGCAATTAATATGAATAAACGTCTTAAGAGCAAAACATTATGATAAAAATTATTTTTCAAAACAATAATATAATATTATGCAATTGTCGTTATCCATTTTTAAATTGTGTGCAAATTCTACCATTCAAATAATAACAAACATTAGATGGGCACAACAGGTTCCGGACTGTTATGATGTCAAAAGAAGAACATCGGAATTAAATCCCATATTATTTGTATCTTCTGAACTGATTGGTTTAATAATGCTGATTTCGGTCGATGTTACTAGAATATAACGGGCCAACTGTGCCTAAAATTATCATCGTAATATTTCAAAATCAACTGAGTTACAAAAAGGAAAATTGCCTTAAAATTAAAATGTGCTATTCACATAATATCTTGCCAGAAAGTGGAATATTTGAGATAGCTCCAATAAGGAACTGGAAATGGTACAATGAATTGACTAGCACCTGTGTTAGTGTTAGTAATATTATATCAACACGTCAATATTATAAACCGGTACACATCTTATTTCACAATAACACAATAATATCTCAAAAGAGAGGCGGACGATACAATGGTATATTCCAACTCGCTGACAAATTGACAACGCTATGGTAATTGCAAAATGCATACACGGTTGCATTGTACTTTTTTCCCTTAGAAGTTTCAGAACAATATCAATTTGATTAGTTTTACAGAAATAGGTTGAATAAATGGTCGAAAAATTAGTCAAATAATGCTATCAAAACGTTTGAAATTTTTCTGCTTGCCAAACTTTTGGTCTCTGAGTGGACTTAATAATGGCCAATCCAGAAACATATTTTGCACGAGCGAAAATCATTCACATGCTTTTTAAATATAGTGATATAAATTTAGTAAGTATTTTATCAGCAGGTAAGATTGTTTTGATGTATCATTTATTTACAAATTTTACAAACTGAATCAATTGAAATAAAAGTTATAAATCTTCAAATTATTATTAGAGTTTAACATATAGATCCATGCTATTCATTGTATTACAAAACATATTATTAACATCACTCTTAACGTTGAATTGCAAAGCGAGTACTGATTATTTATGAAGTTAAAGAAAGTGCATTTACACTAAATATATTTTGATAAGTCTTTTCACTTATATATATATATATATATATATATATATATATATATATATATATATATATATATATATATATATTATAGTTGTCACTGTAGTTTTCTATCTATTAATCTTAAACTTTATCTTTCATTTTTAATCTCAAGCAAAAATATCCTGTTTAATTTTTATTGTATAGAGATTGTTAACTATGTGAAAGAAATATCAAAGAAAATCAGATGACTTTTCGTTTTAGCACATATCTACAAAACTGGAAGATAATATAAGGACAAGAACCAAAAGACAGACACATTTATGCCAATAATGCCTAATGGCAAAATACTTGTGATTGTAGACAAAAACAATAGAACTTACAGTTGATGACTTGCATGACAAATCCAATTGGTCATCAAACGATGGCAGAATGAAAGTCTGGCTGGATTACAAAATGATATGACAGAATTTTGGATGAAATCAATTATACAAAGACAGGAGTATAAAAATAAGAATAACATAAACATAGATAAAGCATTACGACTAATAAAGGAAGACGTATTCACCACTTTACCAAGACATGCAGTTTAATCATATCTCGATACATGTTAATGCTCTTCAGTTGAGAATTAGGTATGCTGAAATTCTTTTACAGAACCGGAACATTAACAAGAATAGTAATCGCACAAAAAATTATCATATTGTTTTCATAGACCAAATTGATCTAAGCGCTAAGATTGACTCAGAGGGATATCATTATTCATTTCGTTGGACTAGGTAGTCCATATGTGTTTGATTCTTTGAAAATAATCATACATTATAGATTTTACAACTGTACATAAAGAAAACTTATATAAAACCATAGAAACATAGGTATTAACACAATAGGTGAAAAAAGCAAATGAAGAGATGTGGAAAAGGGAAGCCCTAAACAATCTACAACATATGTCATAATCATCATTATGGTGATTCAAATTTCCATGATATCAAGGCCAAAGTAACAACTACCATAAAGCAAAAGTCAGTTAATAATTTTAGTTTGCCATCTGACTATTCGTCTTGACCTTTGCTGCAAAAACACCTGCATTTTTTAAAGTTTGAAAAAAAAATTTAATATTGTGATATACTAGTACATTCAAGCAGATTGTTTGCTATTTATTTCATATTACCTGCCAGTAGATTAAATTGATAAATTGGTGTTTGCACTCCGCCGTTTCAGCAGCCAGTAGATTAAAAACATGGTCGTCTGCTTGAACTATGTACTCAAACGGAAGAACACAACTCCAGCCGATATTCCATTTCATGGAAGGTCATACAAAATGTCAATACAAAAATACCAAACTCATAGGTTAGGTAAATTCGAAAAGGGGAAGTCCATAAAAACTGATAAAACCAAACGCACGACTATATGAACCAACAGGACGACTGGAAAACAACTGTCACATTCTTGACTTGGTATAGACATTTCCCGAAGAAAATAGTGAGTTAAACAAGATAATATAACTCATAATGTATACCAGGCTTATATATTTGTACACCAGACGTGCGTTTCGTTTACGAAAGATTCATAAGTGTTGTTCGTTTCATAAAAGTTAAAAGGCCAAATCAAGTATGAAGATGAAGAGCATTCGGGACCCGAAATTACGAAAGGTTTTGTGGTAGAAAATCCTTAGTATTTCGAACCTTCAAAGTTTAGTAAACAGTTAATTTGTAATATCACAATATCACCGATATATAATGTCAACAAATAAGTGCTGACTACTGTGCTAGTGATACCCTCGGGGAGGAAATTTCTACCATTAGTAGCATCGGTCCAGTGGTTGTAATAAAAGTCATCAAATATATCAGGCTTATGATTTTATACACCAGACACGCGTTTCATTTAAAATGACTAATAAATGTGACATCGATCAACTTCAACAACAGCTTTGTATATGTCAGTTAACTGCCACATTGTATTTAAGTATAAAAAGCACTATTGAAATTCCAGGCATGCCAGAAGGTGCTTATGTTAGATAAAACCATTTGTCTCTGAACATTTAAAACTATTTTATGTCAGATGGTGCTTATTATTATCGACTAATACGAACTTAAAAGTCACATTTCATCGAAGGCACTGACAGCTATGACTACTACTAGGAAACTAAGTATTGAGTATATGAATATGTTGCTGCAATGATGTCTTACCCAATTTTGTCAACATAACGGAACTATAAACAAATGTCATAAAAATGGGTGGTTTCGCTAGCTATAAAACCAGTTTTAACCCAACATTTTCTTCGGAAAATGCCTGTACCAAGTCAGGAATTTGACAGTTGTTTTCAATTCGTTCCGTTAGTTGTTATATTATAATATTTGATTTTGTCCGTTTGTATGGACTTCCCCCTCTTTGAATTTACCTTGGAGTTCGGTATTTTTGTTAATACTTTTCTTTAGAAGCGGTTGATATGAGGAAGTCTTCTTTCAGATTTAGGATTTTTCTGATCTGGATATTATCAACAACGTTGCGGAGTTTTGCCATTAATGGTTAAATTTGTCACAAATGACAATTCTTGTAAGAATATTACTAGACGTCTATATAATTCTATGAAATCAACATAGTTTGGAAAAACATGAATAATTTTACTGTTTCGCATTGACCACATAAAGGATTTTTTCATTATCCCTCCCATTCAATTAATAATCTAAATAACATATTTATCTCAGGATTCCTAACCATATGACATTTTTAAGTAATTTTACATATCTAGGATATATGAACTTTCGATGGAACCAAGAACATGCATATGAAATACTTTTGGGAGTTTAAGCTAGCTATAAAACCACCGGAAAATGCCTAAAGTCCAACGTTTGATTTTGTCAGTTTTTATGAACTTCTCCTTTTTGAATAAACCTTGGAGTTTGGTATTTTTGTTAATACTTTTTTGCTAATATCTTTCTGAAAATGTTACGGACATTAACCTACTACTTTAAAATTATGATGATATTCAAAAAAGTAAAATGAAGATTTGGCAATGTCTAGGTCCTGTTTACTTCCTGTGGATTTGATGTTGAAAATCATTTGCTTCGTTAGATTTCCCATCATATCTTCGATTTTTTGCAGAAAAATTATTAAAAGGAGGTTACTATTTAGAAGAGTAAGGCTTCAGTTCTTTTAGCTAATTGTCCATTTAAAAAAAACATGTCTTAGTTTATTTATATATTAATAACAAATTCATAACAAGTTATAAGAACAAAATGAACTACACATTTGAGCCTGACTTTTTTTAAGTTACAAAAAACACTGGTCTTGCTGTTGTTTCATCTTCACATATGTCATGAAAACGATGGCATTGATGTAAACCTTTGAGAAAGATGACCATCCTTATTTGTCCAACATCCGGAAGAGCCAATACAGTTTTCGTTTTTGAACATTTCTGGTTGGCAACGTTTTTAATAATAATAATGTTATTTTTCATTTCTATATCATCCTTCTGCATTTGGTTGTTTTTTCCTGATTTCTTTTAGGGGTTTGTTCACACTGTCTACAAACTATATTCGAATTTGTAGATTTGCGTCTGGTTATTTTCCAAAAACTTTCACGTCTTATATAAAATCTTGGTTGATGATGAGATTGTTGATGGGTGACAGTGTTAATTTTATGACGTTCTTCCTCGAACATTTCAGCATCGTGTACATGTTCATCTGATACTGAAATAATTAAATTTTTATTAATTGGTGTTTAAATTTTGTTCTCATTACCAAGTGCAAAAAAAAACTATTCTGAAATAGCAAAGCAAAACGTACATAAATGTAAAAAACACTGGGATAGTAACTCTCCTGATTCATGAATTGTCAGTCACCGAGGGTGTTTCAAGACTTGCACGTCAACGAGAGTGATGCATGAATTGTCAGTCACCGAGGGTGTTTCAAGAATTGCACGTCAACGAGAGTGATTCATGAAATTTCAGTACCGCTGCTGAATCATGAATTGTCAAACACCGAGGATGTTTCATGAATTGTAAGTTACCTAGAGTGATTTTTGAATTAACAGAACCAATGCTGATTCATGAATTGTCATTCACCGAGGTTGGTTCATGAATTATCAGTCACACAGGATGATTTGTGAATAACCAGTACCGCTGCTGGCGAATAAATTTTCAGTCACCGAGGATGTTTCATAAATTGACAGTCGCTAAGGGTTTCATCTGTCCGATAGTCTAGTCTCGGTTTACCTTCTGTGGATTTGAAACTTTAACCTAGTTTTTTCGTTAGATTATACTTCCTTGCTATAAAGAACACTTCAAAAGATCTCTGCCAGAGGTCTTGTAAATGCAGAGCACATATTATATTACTAGTATTGTTTTACACTTACTTGTTGCTCGGATGTTGGAAACATCAAAAACATTTCATAGTAGAATTGATTTCTAAGTGACCAAGTTTTTCCGATACAGGAAGACGTTGAAATTCATTAAAGACACCAAGCTAATAATTAAGTGTGACAGACGTACTTTTCGTCTACACGATACTCATCTTTGGTGTTCAAACAATTGGAAAGCAAAACGAATTACGAAGTTGAAGAGCATTCATTTTTGTAAACACAAAATTCCAGATATGCCAAATTAATCACAGTATTAATATGCGACTAGGGGCCTCGGTGGCCGAGTGGTCTAAGTAGTCGAACTACTGTATCACTAGCCAGTCAACACTGCGGTTGTGAGTTCGAATCCAGCACGGAGCAGGTGCTCTCGACTCCAATTTTAATTGACTAGGATTGTTTTCGTACCGATGGTCGGTGTTTCTCTCCAGGCACTCCACCAATAAAAAACTGACCGCCACAAAATAGCACAATAGTGTTGAAAGTGGCGTTAAACACTAATCAGTCAATCAATCAATCAATCAATCAAGAATATGCGACTACTTACAGCAACTGTTTGGTGACTTGAACTTGCAAATGATGTACATTAAGAAAATGAGTAATATTCCTGCTCCAAATAGTCCACCAAATATACTCCAAAATCTGTGAAAAACAACAGATTATAAACATTGTTTATGTTAGGAACAAAATGATGAATAATAAAGAATTGAAATAGTTCTCTCTTCAAGTTGTCTTATTCTCTGTGCGTAACACATTTTATCTACCGCGTTTACATGAAAACATTCATAGATGTTCATGTTATTCCACCCCTATATTTACTCTAACTTATATGTAACAGTGATTTGAGTTTTACAGTCATAAAGGTTAACGGTTTAGGGTTGACCTTAGCGGAATTTGGCTTTTCTTAAGTTCCTTTTGGTAATGAAATAAAGCTCCTAACGTTTCTATGTTTTTTACATCCTTGGCTTTCAATTGTTTATGTTTTTTACATCCTTGGCTTTCAATTGTTTATGTTTTTTACATCCTTGGCTTTCAATTGTTTATGTTTTTTACATCCTTGGCTTTCAATTGTTTGTTTTTTACATCCTTGGCTTTCAATTATTTATGTTTTTTACATCCTTGGCTTTCAAATGTTTATGTTTGATCATTCCTGATAAGAGCTTCAGACACACGAAATTTATGAAGTGTTGTTTTCATTTATCATTAATTTAACGTACATGTATAAGATTTGAAATCAACAGAATTTGAAAGACAGCTGTAAGTTAAGAAGAAAGAAAAGATTAACAAATTTGCATTTCTTTCTGTCCAACTGATTCAGTATTTCATTTGTAATAATTAGTTCAGACAAGATATAAAACCTGAGTGAAATATGTACAATAGTTAAACTAACAACTTTCGTTTAATGGAACATTCAGTTGTCTTTTATGACACGCATTACATGCGGTTAAAATACACCTTCGTCTCGTTTTCACGAAAATTGTATGGCGAATAATACCGCTTTCATAAATATAAAATTTCAATCCTGGTATCTATGATGAGTTTATTTCATTTTATAATCAGATCTAGCTGATCAATTCTGAAATACAAAGGACGAAAAAAATATTATAATGGGCCACCTGTTAGGCTCTTCCACGTCTGGTAAAAATTGAGATGACAAATGTAATGCCCTCGTTATGGAAGAGTGTCACATTTCCTGTCTTGCGACTATTTCATTGCTCCGTGAGTTACAACTTGTTACACATGGTTTCTGCCTCTAGCACAACATATTCTGTTTTTTCCAATGTTAGACAATTAGTTATCTATTCCCTGTCGATGAGATTTTCCTTGATAAAGAGTTGTCTCTCTCAAGATAAGGTTGAGAATTTCCGATTAAGTTTTCTTTGCTTGTTTTAATAAAATATTTCTTTCGGTATATTTGACAAAAAATGAAAGAAACGCGTATAGTGTAGCACTATTTATGAAATAATTAATAGGTGAGTGCGGAAGCACTGACAATTGAAGATGATCTCATCAACAACTAACTGAGCTGATAACATATAGCTGATAAATCTTAACTACCTCAGAAGTTAGGTAGGATTAAGGTCATTTTCCTTCTGTCAAATAATTCTAATTAACGTAATTATAAAATATCTTATCTTGTAGAAAAAATACCTAAGCATGTAACCTACCGAATTCGATTTATCACCGGGTTTGTACTTGCAAGAGCAAAACAACGGACGCCACATGTGAAGCAAGATCTGGGATCACCCCTGGTTTTTAGTGGGGTTCGTGTTGCTCAGTCATTAGTTTTGTATATTGTGTTTTGTATACTGCTATTTGTCTTTTGATTGATTTTTTTTTTCCTTTTTTGCCATGGCATTGTCAGTTTGTTTTCGACTTATGAATATCCCTTTAATATCTTTCGCCTCTCTCGAGATGAACAGACAATTTTTGACTTCATTCCGTTAACTGATAATCCACTGTTTGTCAAATTTCATTACGATGCATTTAAAGTTGATTTCAAAAAGAAGAAATCAAATTAATGTCAGTATGTTAGAATCTCTATTTATTTACTTCCTCGTCTACCATCTTGACGGTACACTGCAATAAATTATTGAATCGAAAACTATTAAACATCGTTCATATTCCCAATTAATTTTCAGAAACTTTGGACGGTCTTATGTGATTTGGATATAAGGGAAATAGTTCTTTATGGAAATTGGTCGATTATTCAAATGTTGTATGTTCTGTAGTAACTAAATGAATTTAAATCGTACATGCGTTGCAGTTCATATGAAATGCTATTCAGCAACATCACACAAGGAAGAGATTTCATTGTGAAGTGGCGCAACTGAGCTTAAAAGATCAATTGAATAATTGTAAAAGTGTAATACCATAAATCATAAAATTAATATAATTGTTCATTAGTTTCGCGCTAATCGGCAGACTAAGTATGTGTATTTTTAAAAGAAATTACAGTTTTCCATATAAAAATAAAGGCGTTCTGGTAATTCTGTGCTTCGTCCGTTTGTACCGCGATATTATTAAGTTAATTTGGTATTACATGTACTTTTCCAACATTGATGTTAACAATTAAATGTATCCAAACAATTGCCTAGAATTATCAAAACTTTTATGAAGGATATATAATCCTTGGTCTAATTTTTAAACTTCAGTATCATGTTATTGTTTTGCAACTATGCAAAACAGGTCAATATCTGTTATCTGTAAGGAGAATAAGTTGCCTAATTTCTATTCCGCGGTAACTGGACAATCAACATCAATATTTGCTTTAATTTTCAAATCATTAGAATTCTAATGACCCGTAAAAGAACACCTATATACAAAAACTGATCTATTTTCTTCAATTATTGGTCGAACCTAAAAACTTTTCTTTTTTCGGAATACATAAGAATTCCACTATTATATGAGCAAGTGCATACCGTTACAGACAAGTTCCATATTAACAATCAACCCTTTTTAGTTTTTTTATGTTGCAACTTAGGTGATCGCCCTGAACATGCATGAAATATTTGACACTGGACAATAAGCAATCAATAATGATACAACTTAGAACAAACACTAGAAGCGATATTCGTTACATTTCAATTGTGAGATCGTCGTGTATGAAATTTGACCATTCGCGAAAAAACATGACTTGATACATGTACTTCGATATTGAAAACTAGAGGCTCCAAGGACCCTGTGTCGCTCACCTGATATTTTTATTTACAATTGATGCATGATAAATGCAACTGTTGTACTGTCGTTTAGTTTCAGAGATATAAGACTAAAAAGTGCGTTTGAAACCTATGTTTTGTTTCAGCCATGTGTGCCATGTTGGCAGGCAGGGTCATCATACACAGTGGTCCCTGGATATCCTAGTGGTGATTTAAACCAAGTTTGGTTTAATTTGACAGTAGTTTCAGGGGAGATTTTTTGTAAAATTTATCTAACGAGAAATGCGAAGTGATGAGAAAGTTTGTTGTGAAGTTTTGTTGTTGCGCAACACCCCAAAAAAAAAAAAAAAAAAAGGTAATAAAAATTATCATTTAAGGGCAATCTTTCCTATTAATGATTTCTGCAAAATTCAGTTGATTGTGCAAGGGTTGTATAGCCAGCTGAGGTCGTTAAAACTCTCATTTGTTGTTGCAAAATTCAAGTGGTTTTGAATTGCTTTGTTGATCTTTTTGTATTCAACTTTTAAACAACAAAGTACAACAAATATGATGACTGATACTCATGACACTGAAAATATGGTCTTCATTCTTGTGAAGAAAATGGTAAGGTTTGAAATATTTCTTAAATATTAATTCAATACCAATACTTTAATTTGTATTGGATTTATCCCAGGAAATGAGAACAAGGGACACAATTAAATTCAATTTTTTCCTAAACTTTGATAAAATATAAAATGAAGAACTATATTTTTAATGAGATTTTTTTTTAATAGTTAATTGATAATTTGAACAATATTAATTAAGTTTTAGATCTTGCATGGTTGATTAATTTTCTCTCAAAATTTCTGATATTCTATTAAAGTTTTAAATATAATATGAGGCAGGCATTACCTGTGAAAGGGATGAAGTCTGTATAAATTAGTGTAGGAATTCAAGCATCATTTGCACTTCGGAATCTGTAGAAAATGAAGCCAAAGTACTGAAACATATCTGACATTCGACCTATTGTTCGGGATTATAGTTGTGACATCATTTTCAATGTAAAGAAAGAAACACCATCATCAGGTATTAATGTGGTTTTTTTTCATGTTATAGAATTATCAATTATTTTATTGCCAGTTCATTAGTAGATTGTTTTCTATATTGATTTTTACTGCAGTTTCAGAAAAGAAGATTACAAAAGGAAAACATTTTGTAAAAACTTACCAAAATTTACCAAATTAATGAAAATTGTTAAAAATTCCATATAAAGAGCAATAACTCCTTAAGGGGTCAACTGACCATTTTGGTCATGTTGACTTATTTGAAGATCTTACTTTGCTGAACATTATTGCTGTTTACAGTTTATCTCTATCTGTAATAATTTTCAAGATAATAACCAAAAACGGCAAAATTTCCTTAAAAATTACCAATTCAGGGGCAGCAACCCAACAACCAGTTGTCCAATTCATCTGAAAATTTGAGGGCAGATAGATATTTACTTGATAAACAAGTTAATCCCTGTAAGATTTGCTTTAAATGCTTTGGTTTCAGAGTTACAAGCCAAAATCTACATTTTACCCTATGTTCTATTTTTAGCCATGGCAGCCATCTTGGTTGGTTGGCTGGGTCACTGCACAAATTTTAAAATTAAATACCCTAATAATGATTGTGGCTAAGTTTGGTTGAATTTGGTCCAGTAGTTTCAGAGGAGAAGATTTTGTAAAGATTACAAAATTTACAAAAATTGGTAAAAAATTACTTTAAAGGGCAATAACTCCTTAAGGGGTCAACTGACCAATTTGATCATGTTGACTTATTTGTAGATCTTACTTTGCTGAACATTATTGCTGTTTACAGTTTATCTCTATCTATAATAATTTTCAAGATAATAACCGAAAACGGAAAAAATCCTTAAAATTACTAATTCAGGGGCAGCAACCCAACAACCCATTGTCCGATTCATCTGAAAATTGCAGGGCAGATAGATCTTGACTTGATCAACAATTTTACCCCATGTCAGATTTGCTCTAAATGCTTTGGTTTCAGAGTTATAAGCCAAAATATACATTTTACCCCTATGTTCTATTTTTAGCCATGGCGGCCATCTTGGTTGGTTTGGCAGGTCACCGGACACAATTTTTAAACTAGATACCCTAATGATGATTGTGGCCAAGTTTGGTTAAATTTGGCCCAGTAGTTTCAGAGCATGAAGATTTTGTAAAGTTAACGACGACGGACGACGACGGACGACGACGGACGACGGACGCCAAGTGATGAGAAAAGCTCACTTGGCCCTTCGGGCCAGGTGAGCTTAAAATGAAGGAGAGAATGTTTCAGTTGTTTAATAAGCGCTGAAATATCAATACGGAATTGAAATCCCTATAACAAAGCATTTATCTCTTTAATATATTATATATATGTACATATACATATAATACCATGCCACATGCATGTGTACTTTGACTCTTTTCCATTCATTTAATCAGTCAAATCCAGATTTGTGAACGTTTTAATTGTAATTTTCGCTTTATCTCAGTGACAATATCAGATCGGATTTCCTGTACTTTTAAAGATATTAGAGTTAACAAACTTTTTTTAATTGGAAAGAAGACTCTGAGGCTACAAACTTTAATTTTAATCGATTTTGTATTTACAAGATTGCATGCAGTTTCCATTTATCATCAATGAATTTGATTAAAATATTTCATTCCATCAAATCTAGACGAATTATCAAAATTAAATCAGTTCGCTTTATTTTATTTAGATTACTTAGAAATAAGCTTCTCTTAATTGTCATGTCAATTTTACGCCTGCTTATTTCAGCGTTCAAGATAACAACAAACAGAGAGTTTGATTGATATTAGATAATAACTCCAGTCCATATATGTTTTCAATATTTTGTGACACTGGGTTTTAAAATGGAATTAGTGTTTGTTGAGCAGAAAAGGAAATTAATCAGCACCTGTTGTCATTGCTTGCAAAACCGTAACAAACAATTCAAGAACACGCTTTGATAACTCATTATTTATAGTACATTTATTTATAATCTTGATTTTGATAGAATGTGTTTCAAAAGTAAAGTATAAATTAATGATACACAATTTGATAGAGAGGAATGGTTTTGATCGTGTTCTTGTGTTTCCCTTTCACTGACGTATAGATCTCATCTCTTTTCAGTCAGGCCTAACGCTGTCTTAAGCATGTTAGGTGTAGTTTTATTTGTATTCGTCAAAGAGAAAACCAAAGGCCTTATCTATGCTTAAAAGCTTAAAACAATAAACCTAACACAAATATAACAGACTGCAGCAAACGGCAACCGCTGAATTACTGACTTGGGACAGGAACTTAAAGAATGTGGCGGGTTTAAACATATTTGTAAGTACTCAAATTTTCTCTTAACCTGGAACAATGGTTTAACAGCACAACATAATAATGTAAAAATCAGTTGAAAATACGTGCTGTGTTGAATTTGATTTCAAAACATCACCGGCAGAATAAAGTTAAAAATAAAATTACTAGAAGACCTTGTTGATATTGAAATTTGGTTAAAGGAGAGGGTTAGCACGTAAAGATACAATAAGAACTTTACTTAAAATTTCTTAGATTGTGTTTGTGTGGTTTCTTTTTAAATACCGATGGTTTAATTTGTTTTAGATACAGTCTAATTTTAAATAGGCCAAACATTGACAAAAAATAATTAAAATCTACTAATTACATAATATACATGTTAAAACTTACAGAGTCGGTGAAATGCTAGAACCACTGCTGCTCGTGCCCGAGGTTGAACATATCGTAGAAGAACAAGTATTTAACAAGGAACCGGTACAGCAAAATTCATTTGACGTACATGTCAGTTCTTGGTAGGTATTGCTGCTATCAGTATAGCTACAGTTAGTAGTTGCCATAGCAGAGAAGCATTTTGACTATTGTCTGAAAAGGAACAAGAAAAAAACATTATTCTTTTTTATATTGATCTGCTTTTTATCTACTTTATAAAAATAAGGAGATGAGGTATGATTGCCAATGAGACAACTATCCACAAAAGTACAAATAAAGTGGTTGTAAGCAATTGTTTTCCTTCTGTAGAATGTATGCATAATACGCTTAAGATATTTGGACCATTATAAAAGAGCAACCATCAATTCTACCGTGATATATTATTATAGTATTGATTCAGAAGTTTTGAAGGAGTTTATTGGTGTGTATAAACTCAACCGATTCACTCACACTGAATAAAGTCGGGAGGACTTCAACTTATGTATTCGAGTGAAAGGTTCAGTTTACACATCAATATAATTATAAACTCGGTTAACATAAACTTTATAATTCCGAACTTATGAATTAATTTAAATAAAAATGCACAAAAATTATGCTCAGATCAAATGTTAAATGAAGGGTTTAGATTGATGATTTTTTATTAGTTGTTATTGGCTTTGAACAAGCTGTCAGTAATTGCAAGTATCCTCAGATTTGTACTTTAAGTCTTTTTTGTTTTGAGGGATGTATAAATTCCCTGCCACGTCCGGTCTGTGTTTTAGTTAGATGTTTTTCTGCTTTGTATCGATCTGACGAGTTAAGCCCTTTTCTACTGATTTTTATAGTTTGCTTTTATATTTTGTCGTTACACCACTGTCCCAGGTTAGGGGAGGGTTGGCATCTTCAAACATGTTAGACCCTGCCACATTCTATATGTGCCTGTCCCAAGTCAGGAGCCTGTAGTTCAGTGGTTGTCGTTGGTTCATGTCTGTCATATTTGTTTTTCGTAAACTGTTTTGTTATGAATTAGGCCGTTATTTTTCTCAATTGAATCGTTTCATATTTTTCATTGACGGTTCTTTTATAGCCGACTATGCGGTATGGGTTTCCTCATTATTGAAGGCCGCGTGGTTGCTTACATCTACTTCATTTGAACATTGATGGATAGTTGTCTCATTGGTAATCATACCACATCTCCTTATTTTTATACTGACATAGGTATTTTTCCTATGTAGGAATTCATACTCGTGTCGCCATGAATCTGATTCATAAATGTGAAAGTCTTTAAGTTGAAATGACGCTCGCCAATGAAACAAGACTTATCATCGTCCTTCCCTTCGCCTACATCACCCTGCTCAGTCGCTACCGTTATTCTCGTGTCGCGGCTTTGAGATGTGAGCAGAACATTTCAGCGACGCCACAATGTCTGAGCAGAAGTTATCAGCGACGTCTCAATGTCTGAGGAGAAGTTATCAGCGACGTCTCAATGTATGAGCAGAAGTTATCAGTGACGGCACAATGTCTGAGGAGAAGTTATCAGTTGTGTCACAATGTCTGGGGAAACGTTATCAATCTTATTTTCGTCAAGCGTTAAACTGTCTAAGGAAGGGAAAACGATCAGAAGTAGCACGATAAATAGATTATTGGGTTTTCTGTTTATAGAAATCGTAAAATATCAGCAGCTCGACACAATGTGACGCTTTTTCGCTCGTTGGCTACGCTCACTCGCCAAAAAAGGTTAATATTATGACCCGCAACTGATATTTTACGATATCGATGTGTAGAAAACCCAATAATCTATATGCATAAATACATGTATATAAACATTAAAATTCAGAACTGGTTATAAGACTGAATAAAATTGTATATCGACGGTTTTACCTAGAGATATTTAGTTTCGTTATGTAAGTTAATACAAAAAAAATATGCGATAATTCCCACAAAAAGTTGACGCATCGGTAGATTTTAACAAAAGCTCTTTCTTATCCAGGAAATTAAGTTAAAACATCTAATGTTCACATTCTGACTATCATAATGTCGTTTCTTACACTTTATTTATCAGAGGTATGGAATGACGTCTTA
The DNA here is from genome assembly GCA_017311375.1 of Mytilus coruscus. Taxonomy (NCBI): domain Eukaryota; kingdom Metazoa; phylum Mollusca; class Bivalvia; order Mytilida; family Mytilidae; genus Mytilus; species Mytilus coruscus. The sequence continues at coordinate 39,472 of JAASAO010000047.1, forward strand.
TGATCGATAATACAGTTCTTGCAGCAATCAATTATTCATAAATAGATATCATTTGTATTGTGATAAATCTTTGAATTTAAAATGCTATATGAAATCTTTACAATCAGGCTAATGGTTAAAACAAAATAGTCTTTTATTTCAAGTCTACGGCTAACATACTAACACTACTTCCTCAAAATTTGTTTTAAGAATTAATAATTCATTCATTTGAAGGAAATTGTTTGAAAGTTTTTCATTACCTATATTTCCCTTGTAATTCTCGAGACTTTTAATTGAGAATTCAAATTTCAAATTGCAATATCGCTTACAAAAATGTTTGTATTGTTAATGTTCATCGGAAAAAATGAAACTGAAATTGATCAATCAGTCTTGGAAGAACACTTTATTGAGATTCAATACCTGTTTTTTCTTAGAGTGCCATCAATTAGTTTCAATTTACAACGAAAAATTAATTACAGTAACTCGTATCTGCAGTAAAAGGGATAATTTGACTGGAAACAAATCACCTGCAGAAATATAACTCATAAAATCGCATAATTCACAAATGAAGAGTGCATTCAAACACGTTTCATCTTTAATCAACTAAGAGAACATAAATGTTTTAAACATGAATTCTACTTGATGCTAAAATACTATTTTTATCTGCAAAATCAATTTTGAACACAATTAAACAAAAAGTAAAGGAATATTTAACACATTTCTTTACATAAAGATGTAGAAATCGAAACAAAAAAGCTTTCAGGACACTTTTCATGAAAGCTGTCAATCTCTCCGGTACACCGGACACAAAATTAAGCATAATTATGTATTCGTAAGAAAACATGTAGAAACATTTCACATGGGTCATGCTGTCTAAATGTGGAGACCATCTAAGGTTAGAACTGATATTAAGCCCATAGTCCTTTGACTTTTTACCGAAGCTAGAGGTATTCCATATATTTTTTAGGTCGCGTCACATAATGTTTATCTGTTTGTGATGTGCAGTACTCCACACTTGTCGAGGTTGAAGGATATGACCCAGTTTTCTTCCCATTGTTGCAGCATATCTAACTTATTGTGAGTTCACTGTACCTTTTGAATGTTTGGGGTTTCTTCACTGGTCAAGATAACAAAAGAGGCTGAAGTGTAATCGTATAAAAAGTACATGAATTTATTTTTTCAGTTCCTGTCTGGAAACTCGTTAGTTCAATAGTTAACGTATTTCTATATATCTTCAAGTAATTTATTTGACGTTGCTAGCAGATCTTTAATAGCTTATGTCAAAATAATTCCATGTCTAGACTCGTAAAGAATAAGTGGTGTTCTGTAAAACGTTTTTTAAATGTTGTTTGTTTATTTATTTTCGTCATTTTATTTATCAACAGTTTTAAGTCAAAGAGGTATCTGACATTAAAAGAAAGGTTTCGTATCGAAATTATCTTTTTTAAGTAATCCTGCATTATATAAGGCGATGTAATCACGGGGGAAAATTCTACGAGAAGAGAATGTACCAACAAATACAAAAGAAAAACACATGAACCAGATATACTAGCTTGGTACAAGCACTAAATGTATATGGTAAATACACTTAACTATAAACAAAACAACAACAAAAAAACGATAAAAAAAGAACACATTCCCTTTCCCTCCCTAAAATTTTCAACACCACATGTTGCATGCAAAACATACGGAATCCGACCATTTACGTAGCTTTAATTGTTTCAAATTTTACCAATTTCTATTTAAATTTGATACATTTGTGTAGCAGGGGTTGGGGCTTAATTGATCGAATGGTTTGACGTCCTTTACAACCCTATAGTATACTCTTTCCCTGAATTTGCAATAAGAGATATGTCATGCATATTCGGTATGATGTACAACCTGGACCATTTAAAGTATTTGTTGTGAAAGCAATTGAGTCACCGGATAATTAAATGTACAAGTTACTAAATGTAACATACAGCTAGGGTTTTTGCTGTGTATAATCATTTACTTAAACAATACGGCTCTTTCATTTGTTATTAAAAACGTATATATTAAGTTATAAAGGGAAACATTTTTTTCACCATCATTAGACTTAGTGTAAACATATTTTATTAAAGAAATCGTTATGTATAGCTAACTATATTAATGTTCTATGAAATGACTTTTAAACACAAATGTGCTATGAAATAACTATTAAACTTTTAACCATAATGAAAATATTACAACTTTAAGTCTGCCAGGTCAAACCTAACTGTTCTGAGCCCGGATAAAATAGGAGGGAAGTCTTAGGATGCAAATATTGTAAAAGCGCAAATGACCTATATAAAAAGCGCAAATGTCCTTTCATAAAAAGCGCAAATGTCCTGTAAACTGAAGCGCAAATGTCCATTAAAAAAGTGCAATGCCCTATGAAAAAGCGCAAACGTCCCGCACCGGCTACAAGAGTGAAGAAATAAATACGAAATATACAAGTGATTCAATAATTGGGATTAGGAAACAAGAGCAGTGCTCTTATATAAATCCGTCTCCCTTTTCACGATCATTAAATAGATATAAGAAGATGTGGTATGAGTGCCAATGAGACAACTCTCCATCCAAGTCAAAATTTATAAATGTAAACCATTATAGGTCAAAGTACGGTATTCTAAATAATGGTACTTAGTAAAGCCAATAAAAATCATATCAGAAATATAAATCAATTGTTTTAAAAACAATTGTAAACGGTCTTTCCCCTCCGAAACATGATTGATTGGTTGGTTGGTTGGTTGACGGACCGACCGACTGATTAAACACATGGGATCGCGTCTCTTGGAACAAGCGACAAAGAAAGCAATGAGATCTTGGACTCCCTATTAAACACATTGGACCGAAACATTGATTGATTGATTGATTGGTTGGTTTATTGGTTGGTTGGTTGTTGTTTGGATGATTGGTTGGTTGGTTGATTGATTAAAAGTTCTGCATGGCACTCTCTCTATGCGAGGACTCGGACTTTAAAACATCCATATTCTGTTGAACGTGGCTGCGTATTTATACATCCCGCACAGCCAAACGGACGCCTTAATAATCAGAACAAAATCAATAGGTCTCTCCACGGAAAAGTGGAAATACCTAATAAAACAATGCTTATAACTGTTGTACATTTTTGGAGTAAGATTTATGAAATATGCTAAGATTAGAGACAAGAGTTAAGACCTGCATTTGTATGCCCTGTTCGATCTACTTTTCAGTAGCAATTGAAAAACATTGACAGACATGCTTGTAATCACTCCGACGTTAATGGTCGAGTAGATAGAGTTTCTTTTATACCAATTTAAACTTTGTTTCGTGTTTTATTCAGAATATCGTAGTTTTCATTTCATTTCCGCAAATGTTAAATTTCTTTCCGTGTTGATTTCATTGTTTGTCTACACGCAGTTATCCTGTTTCAGCTATTTAAAAGCTACATTTTGAAAATCCATGTAAACTTACATGATTGGTTCACTATTATGTTGTGGAGTGCAATTAAAAAAAAACCTAAGCAGCTTCATTATTATTTAAAGTTTCTTAAGTGCATATAATATATACCGA
>JAASAO010000588.1:0-39388 GCA_017311375.1 Mytilus coruscus
TCAAGAATGCTTTCACCAACTTGCAAGGAATTTTGGTGAATTGTTTATATCTATTGACATGAGCTCCTTTCGATTTTTATAAATCTTAGATTTTACTTTTCCGAGTTACAGGGTTTTATTCATAAAAGGGGATTTTCCAGTTTTCGTACAATAACTAATTCAGCAGTTCTCATGAAACTTGAGTGAATTGTTTATATGTGTTGATGTAAGCTCCTTTAGAATTTGTATAAATTTTAGATTTTACATTTCTGAGTTATGGGGTTTTATTCATTAAAAGGGGGATTTTCCAGTTTTTGGACAATAACTCAAAAATGCTTTCAGCAGTTCTCATGAAACTTTGGTGAATTATTTATAGCTATTAATGTAATCTCCCTATTGATTTTCATAAATTTCAAATATGACATTGAGAAGAAATTGAACTTTATTTGTTTATAGTATGACGACAGATTTACTTAGTATTGCACAACAGCAAGAAATCTTTGATTAGGGCCCCGCCGAATGGCGGACGCCCTTTAGTGATCAGTCTGTCCGTCCGTCTGTCCGGCCGTCCGTAACAAATTGTGTCCGCTCTATATCTAGAGAACCGTTATGATGTCAAAGTTTATACTTGACAGGTATATTAACCAATACGAGAGGGTGTGTCATAATGTATGTACAACTTCCTAGGTCAAAGGTCAAGGTCAAAAACTTTGGTTTTAGTTGACAACCCCATGGCCTATGGTAAAGATCGTGTCCGCTCTATATATTGAGAACCGTTATGATTTCAAAATTTATACTTGACATGTATATAAACCAACACCAGAGGGTGTGTCATAATTTATGTACAACTTCCTAGGTCAAAGGTCAAGGTCAAAAACTTTGGTTTCAGTTGACAACCCCATGTCCAATGATAAAGATACAATTTTTTTACCACACATAATTCACAGCGGGGCCCACAGAGATGGCTCCCATCTCAATGATATCTAGTTGAATATAAATTCAAGTTCTTTGACTACATTTATTCAGAAACCTATAATATGTCAAATATTTAATTACAATTCAAATTCAGACCTGTATCAAGCTTGAATATTGTGTCCATTTTTGCCCCAACTGTTCAGGGTTGGACCTTTGCGGGCGTATCCAGCTGCGCTCAGCGAAGCAGTTTTTTGTTCATGGAAAGCTGATCCAGAATCATCTTTTGTTGATGCTTTTACTCTTCATTGGGGTAATTATTCATACAGTTATATGTTTCCTCCTTTCAGCATGATAGGACGCTGTGTAAAGAAGATTATAAAAGACAAGGCAGGCGTGTTATTTGTGGGACCACTTTGGCCAACCCAACCATGGTTTGTTCAAGTAATGAAACTGTTAATAAACAATCCATATATGATCAAAGCAAACTAAAAGCTATTGACTCTACCATACAAGGACAAAGTTCATCCTTTAGAAAAGTCTTTGAATTTGATGGTATGTCGTCTATTCGGAAACGATTACAAAACAGACGAATTTCAGAAAACTTCCACTATTACCATGGCACCATGGAGATCAGGGACTCAAACACAATATAAAACATATATCAAGTTTATTTTCTGTCTTGAACGGAAAAAGGATAAATTTCAAGCGTCTGTAGAACTTGTGCTAGAATTTCTGACTTGTTTGTTTGAATGTGGATTGAGTTATTCAGCATTGAATAGTGCTAGGTCAGCACTATTTGCATTTGGTTTGACTTTTGACAAAAGCATCCACTTGTGGTACGATTTCTCAAAGGAGTATATCATTTGAGACCAACTGTACATAATGATGTAAATATTTGGGATATGTTTCTATTGTTTTGAGATTGTTGAGACATTTATCACCAGTTGCTGATATGTCAGTGAAAGATTTAACTTTAAAACTGGTAATGTTAATTGCATTGACGAATGCTACTAGAGCACAGAGTATTCATTTATTAAAACTCAGCAATATGCAAAAACATAAGGATTGTTTTCGATTTAAGATACTTGATTTACTGAAACAAAGCAGACCTGGATATAAGAATCCAGAAGTTATTTTAAAAAGTTTTCCTCCGGACAGGAGATTATGTGTGTATTTAGTGATGAAGGAATATTTGAAACGTACTGTTGATATAAGATCAGAAGAAGATTCATTAAAATTAAGTTATATTAAACCACATAAAATAGTTAGTTGTTCAACTATTTCTAGATGGATTTAGTCCATTATGTGCCGTGCAGGAATTGACACAAGTGTATTTAAAGCACACAGTACACGATCTGCATCTACTTCAAAGGCAAAGCAAAATAATATGCCTGTTAGTGATATTTTAGCTAAAGCCGGTTGGTCAAGTTCAACGACTTTTGGAAAATTTTATGACAAGACAGTGACTACAAGTGATGTTTTTGCAGAAAAAGTGTTACAAATTTGATTGTATTAAATGTTTGATTCATGATTTAGTTTTTAATAAGAAAGATCAAATGATCTATATGAGTGCTACATAATGCATATCACTGGCATCTAGTTGTTGTAAAATTTTCTAAGTGTATCTTATGATCATTTGCATCACAGGTATTCATTGCCAACAAAGAGAAAAGTAACATATTCAAAAGCACACCTGAAAAAAAAAATGTTGTAGCTTTGAAGTCTCATCTAATACTGGAAGTGTTATGACGTAATAGAATTACCAAATTTAACGATACTTACCTTGGTTAAGTTGAAGTTAAAGTGTAATTCTATGAAGAGATTTTGGATTTTTTTCCTTTTCTATGGTATTAAAAAGTGTTAAAAGAATTTAGTGGTAGGTTTGTTTGTCATTCTTGAAGATATTGATTTGATAATTAGTATATAGTTTAATCATGACAAGTTACAGAACAAGATGGAATTTTTTTCCAGTCTGATAATTTTGTGCAGAGTTATGGTCTTTGGACATAGAAAATTTACTTAAATAATCAGTTTTCAACAGTTTTTTTCGTCATGCTTGAAGATTTTGACTTGATATTTTTATGTAGTTTACACCACGAAAAGTTATAGATCAAGTTAGAATTTCGTTCCATTACAATGAATTTGTAACCGGTAGGGGACTATGTATTGCAATGCAATACTCACAGAATGCTTGTTTTTATCGACGTGTTTGTTACGTATGGAGGACAATCTGCATTCCTATGGAAACCAACTGTGCTCTTATTGGTGACTTGTTCCTTTATTTATATAATGAATACTTCATCCAGGAACTTCTCATGAAGAATGAAAACAAGCCAATATTATCCTTTAATTTCACGTTCTGCCATACAGATGATGTCCTCTAACTAAATACTTGTAACTCAAAGTTTGGTGATTATGTTGAACACATCTTATTCTATCCCATCGAATTTGAAATAAAGGATACCACACTAGTAATCACAGATAGAGTTAAGTCTGCCTCATATCTTAACAACAGCTTAGCAGAACCTGCATATGGATCCTAGTTGATACGATATTCAAGTGCTTGCATTTCCTTGGTGGTTGCTGCTTACAAGTAAGCTATCGAACCAAAGTTCCTAGTGGTAAATTTGAAGTCATTCCTTCAATAGTCTAATGGATGCCATCATGATTTGGTTGAGCGTAATGGAATATCTGCGTCACAGATGACCACCGATATGTTCCAAATGTTGTAGCAACAATTCTGTCCTCTTTACTACCGGATTTGTAGTTATTATGCACAACACGATGGGTACCATTGTGGATCAGGGTCTGCTCACCTTCCTGAAGCACCTGAGATTAAACCCAGAATTTAGTGGGGTTTATATTGCTCAGTCTTTAGTTTTCTATGTAGTGTTTTGTAGACCTTTGATTGTCTTTTTCTTTGGTTTTTCGTTTTTTTATTGCCATGGTTTTCTCGTTTCTTTCCAACTTATAAATTTTCATTGTTCCTCTGTAATGTTCCACCTCTTTTTCCCACTCCTAGAGCGGTTGCTATATTAAATCATATAACGACTCATGGAGTGGATACTGCATTTGCTGTGTCCGTCAGTCCAATAATTACTAAGCTTCTGTATTGCGGATTGATTTGATATTTGGTCTGAAACTTTATAATAATGAGTTGTACCAAGTAAGTAATTTGCAGGTCTTCCAGGCAGTCATGCAATTCTGTTTGATGATAATTCTATTTTACTATTATCTCTTAGCAAGGCATTTGTTTTGTAATTATATTACTCAGCTCCTGTGTTACAGAACGATTTCAAATTTGGCCTGGAACTTTATGTTGATAAGTTGTACCCTGTCTATTGCAATACTAATTTTTGCAAGGCAGTCACTTCCTTGAATTTTTATTAAACCCATGATCATGGAATTTTTCATTGTATATTATTAAGTAGTTCTGTATTATGGAATTATTTGATATTTGGTCTGGAACTGTTTTAGAATAGGTTGTATTGTGTAAGAGATTTGCAGATTTGCCAAGTAATCACTTCCTGTTTAACAACACTTTGATTTTTTTGTCAAAGTAAGCCCATTATTGGACACCATCGTCTTTGTTTAGATTTAAGGCTAGTTAGAGCTTGACATAGTGAAAAGACACCTGTCCATTGTTGAAGACCTTAGTATAAACAATATTTTATTTAGAAAAACAAATAAATAAACATGTACAGCAATACAATGCAAGGAATGGAAGACAAGTGACAAGTCACTTATTAAAATTTCTCTCTTCTTGTTAAAGACGTTGTGTTGACCTCTTTGATTTCTTTTGGTTTTTTAGCATCTCATTCAAAAATAAATTTGGTTCTATGTTAAATGATCTAAAGTGTCAAAAGATTTGGAAACATAGAATCATCCTCAAAAATATATGAATGATAAAAAATGCAGAAAAAAATATCAATGTTGGCATGAACATACCTGAACCCTGGCTTTTATGGTGTATTTATAGCAGCCATATCAGTTGGTAAGCAAAAACATCAGATGTATTTGTTTAAGGAAATTCCAAGAATGATTTATGCCAGACAGTTGTGTAAATGAGCTGAAATACATCAGATGTCAATAGTTCTTAATAGTAAACTAACAGAAACATTGATGAAAAACTTCCTATTTTAAATCATATCACCAAATGTTTTTGTGTAATTGGAAGTTATTCCGTGTGCAATGTTAAAATACATTTTATAGGTTATTTCCCCCTGTAATCAGGAGTCAGAACATTGATTTTGTACAAAAATAGGTGATGGAAAGTAAGATTATGGTGACCACTGATTTGATGTGATATTGAGGCAGTTGAGACTGTAAAAAAAAACTTTTCAAAAAATATTTCAATTTATTTCAAATCTAATGTATCAATTTTCAGTACAATACAAAAACATACACTCAAAATATATAAATTACTTAATATATATTTTTTATTTATAATAACTTCCAATTACACAAAAACATTTGGTCGATAAAAACAAGCATTCTGGGAGTATTGCATTGCAATACATAGTCCCCTACCGGTTACAAATTCATTGTAATGGAACGAAATTCTAACTTGATCTATAACTTTTCGTGGTGTAAACTACATAAAAATATCAAGTCAAAATCTTCAAGCATGACGAAAAAAACTGTTGAAAACTGATTATTTAAGTGAATTTTCTATGTCCAAAGACCATAACTCTGCACAAAATTATCAGACTGGAAAAAAATTCCATCTTGATCTGTAACTTGTCATGATAAAACTATATACTAATTATCAAATCAATATCTTCAAGAATGACAAACAAACCTACCACTAAATTCTTTTAACACTTTTTAATACCATAGAAAAGGAAAAAAATCCAAAATCTCTTCATAGAATTACACTTTAACTTCAACTTAACCAAGGTAAGTATCGTTAAATTTGGTAATTCTATTACGTCATAACACTTCCAGTATTAGATGAGACTTCAAAGCTACAACATTTTTTTTTTCAGGTGTGCTTTTGAATATGTTACTTTTCTCTTTGTTGGCAATGAATACCTGTGATGCAAATGATCATAAGATACACTTAGAAAATTTTACAACAACTAGATGCCAGTGATATGCATTATGTAGCACTCATATAGATCATTTGATCTTTCTTATTAAAAACTAAATCATGAATCAAACATTTAATACAATCAAATTTGTAACACTTTTTCTGCAAAAACATCAGTTGTAGTCACTGTCTTGTCATAAAATTTTCCAAAAGTCGTTGAACTTGACCAACCGGCTTTAGCTAAAATATCACTAACAGGCATATTAGTTTGCTTTGCCTTTGAAGTAGATGCAGATCGTGTACTGTGTGCTTTAAATACACTTGTGTCAATTCCTGCACGGCACATAATGGACTTAATCCATCTAGAAATAGTTGAACAACTAACTATTTTATGTGGTTTAATATAACTTAATTTTAATGAATCTTCTTCTGATCTTATATCAACAGTACGTTTCAAATATTCCTTCATCACTAAATACACACATAATCTCCTGTCCGGAGGAAAACTTTTTAAAATAACTTCTGGATTCTTATATCCAGGTCTGCTTTGTTTCAGTAAATCAAGTATCTTAAATCGAAAACAATCCTAATGTTTTAATAAATGAATACTCTGTGCTCTAGTAGCATTCGTCAATGCAATTAACATTACCAGTTTTAAAGTTAAATCTTTCACTGACATATCAGCAACTGGTGATAAATGTCTCAACAATCTCAAAACAATAGAAACATATCCCAAATATTTACATCATTATGTACAGTTGGTCTCAAATGATATACTCCTTTGAGAAATCGTACCACAAGTGGATGCTTTTGTCAAAAGTCAAACCAAATGCAAATAGTGCTGACCTAGCACTATTCAATGCTGAATAACTCAATCCACATTCAAACTAACAAGTCAGAAATTCTAGCACAAGTTCTACAGACGTTTGAAATTTATCCTTTTTCCGTTCAAGACAGAAAATAAACTTGATATATGTTTTATATTGTGTTTGAGTCCCTGATCTCCATGATGCCATGGTAATAGTGGAAGTTTTCTCTGAAATTCGTCTGTTTTGTAATCGTTTCCGAATAGACGACATACCATCAAATTCAAAGACTTTTCTAAAGGATGAACTTTGTCCTTGTATGGTAGAGTCAATAGCTTTTAGTTTGCTTTGATTATATATGGATTGTTTATTAACAGTTTCATTACTTGAACAAACTGTATGAGTAAAGAAGAATTGTAACAGGTTTATTTTGGCGATAGTTTTATTATCAATAAAGCAATTACATTTCCTGATGATATAACCACAAGAATTATTTTGTCCTGCAATTTGTGATAGATTTTAATTAATTCTAATTTAAAAGAATGAGTTGATTGATAGATTGTTTGTGTTTGTATAATACACATTGTATAAACATAGTCCAAGGGTAGAAATGTTTGCTTGAATAAAGGGTCAAAACGTACCGTGACTTATTGTCCTTACAGTGAAAGTTATATTCTCTAATTTTTTTCACCATATTCGTTGAAAAAAAAAAAAAAAAATGATAAAATAAAAGATTTACTTTTTGCGCTGTCAACATGTTATAAATCGAATTATATACCGTTACCATTTTTTAGATAATTTTATCTCATGAATGTAAAAAGTTGCATGTCTGATTAAAGATGTATTTTATGTTTTAATGAACATATTTAAACTATAAGTAAAAATCGCAAATTTTCCTTTAAAAAAAACATGAAAAATAAAACCATAGTTTGAGTTTATCAACCTAACTTGATTAGGAACCTCTAAATGCTGCCGTTTGTCATGATCTTAATGCGTTTATTGTCATTATGGGGATTTTTAATTGCAGAATAGATCTTTCATAATCTCTAAAATTTATTCGCTACTTTTCTAGACTCTGGGAGATTTGAAACTGGACTTAATGTATTGTAGAATATGGTCTTTTTGTTCTTGGGATGCTGTCTCATTGACACACACCTCACATTTCTTTCATTTCATAATTATTACACCAAGAAGCATTTTTTTAATTTGCATCCTCTCTTTTATAGTTACAAAGGGAGATAACTTCAATTTTCTGCTTCTGTCATCCCAACTAACCTAGATAATTCAAAATAGGAGATGTTAACTAAAATGAAGTATTACAAAACTAGGGATTTTAGCATAAAAGTAATTGTTAAGTTTGTGCCAAGTTTAAACTGGAATTTCATTGAAATAGTATATCCTAATTGACATTGTAATTATGGGCTAGTGAGTGAGTAGATGTCCAGTATAAGATTTTTCCTTGCCAGCCCACCATAGTATGGTCATTTTATTTGAAAATCTGGTTTCAACAACAGCGCCTTGAACAAGCTCACATATCAAATGCACACTCATTTACTGCGATCCTTATATTTCCAATCGGTTGTGGGTATACGAAATAATTACGGTTGACATACTTGGGGGGGAGGGGGGGGGGGGGCTGCTACGAATGATTCCGACAACAAAGGTAGGCGTGTTATACATCATTGTGTAGATAAATCAATTTAGATTTACGGCATAACAAGTTTTAGTGGTGTAGACAACCGAGAAATCAAAATATAACGGAAGATCGCGACCGGGTGACATTTTTGAAAAATGCGAGTTAAGTATCTTGTGTTATATTAAGGTATGTTTCTCGTTTCTCGTTTTTGTATAGATTAGACCGTTGGTTTTCCTGTTTGGATGGTTTTACACTAGTCATTTGCGAAGCCCTTTATAGCTTGATGTTCGGTGTGAGCCAAGGCTCCGTGTTGAAGGCCGTACTTTGACCTATAATGGTTTACTTTTACCAATTGTGACTTGGATGGAGAGTTGTCTCATTGGCACTCATACCACATCTTCTTATATCTATTTTGATTTAATAGTTTAAGAATTGAAATGGTCTGCTTTTCTTCAGACCAGAAATTGGTTTGTTTATTGTTGAGGTATTTTCTCCCTTAAATCATAAATTATTAAACATATTAAGATTTTCACTCATCTTATTCGGTAGACAAGACCTTTCAAATACTAGAATGTATGTGTTGTTAATTTATATATTTACATCTGCTTTGTGACAAAACTTTTAAAATATAGAAACCAAAAAAATCAACAGGCTGCTATATAAAGTTGTGTTATGGTCAGTAAATTATTAAATCTTTTGAAATTTTTTAAAGAGAAATAGCCAGTTCAATCAAACTGTTATTAGATGCCTTCAACAAAGTGATAGAAGATGTTCCTTCGAGCGACAGTGGAAGTAAACAGGTATGGTAGAGCTCACAAACAAGTTATACTTGCTTAATATAATTGTACCTGTCTAAAACCAGGATCAGATGTTCTGATGACATTTTTTCTAACCTTCATTACAGTTGGTCTGCAGATTAAGCTATGAAATAGATTTTTTGAATATTTGATATGATTTATTGTTCTCAACTTTGTAAAGCCTTCTTTAGCCTTCTATACGGTATAAATTTTTGTCAACATTGAAAAACCATGCAATGGACTAAAGTTGCTGGTTTATACATTTTGAATTACATGTAAATGTGATACCCAAAGATGGGTTTCTATTAACATGTAAACGTTCTCTCCCTTTAGACCATATGTTTTCATTGTGATTAATAAATTTTGTTTAACGTTTTTGTGATTATAACGGAAAACAAAATACAAATATTGAAAATTGTATTCAAAGAAATTCTTTTGTAGATCTTAGAAGACAGGAAAAAAGAATTTGTAAGATATTCTAAGAAATTCAGTAACATGTTGAAGGAGTTTTTCAGAGACAGCAGTCAGTAAGTGCATTTATACTTTGCCAGAAACAATTGATGTATTAACCAGTGCATTTGGTCAATCATATTTTATGTTAGATTGAGCATCTGACAGACCTGGCATATAGGGTTGCCATCTTTGATATGATGCCTGGTTTATGATCCAGTATTCTTTATTTTTAATGATAATTTTTTTAAGTTGGAATGGGAGATTGCTGCTTCCTTGAATTTATTTCACATATTATATCTTTAACATATGCATATGATTAAAGCATGATACTTTTATTTAAATTGTTATTTTTTAACCAGCTAAATCCAAGATGTCAGCTTTTCATAGGATCTGATAGAAGAAAGGGAAAAAACATCTTAGAAGAAACCTTTTATGCAGAAATTATCATTTTATATTTTTTGGTGAAATATTCGAAACTGCATACAAATACTTCTGTAATGAAACTCTCAGAGGTTTTATGATTGAATGAACAGTCTCTAGCAGAGCATTTTACATTCTTTAACAGTTTAATAGTTATTTGAGTAGGTGTTTAAAAGAGCCTTTTGTTTAAAGCTGAATTAGTAATAAATCTTTGTTGTTTTCAGAAAACAAAATGTTTTCCTGAGTGCAAACTTCCTTATATACCAAACCAACGTTATTCTAAGAACAGTAAAACAAGAATGTTGTTGATACGTAAAATTGGTTATTAAAAAAATAAAAGTACAAAAAATACAAGGTGAAATAAAAGACCAAAAATGAGTTCAGCATTTATTGTTATACTTTAAATGATGTTTTTATTTGTCAGTATAATTTGTTAAGTGATTACACCTTAAATGAGTATGACCAAGTTGTTTTAGAACATACTTCGAAGCTGTTATTGTCATTTTAATGTTGGACTAAGTAGCATTATCAATTATTTGATTGCAGCATTATGTATCTGTAACAATATGCAAACTACCGTATAGCGGGTTATTTTCACCGGGTGTTTATTTTCACTTATTTTGGCAAATAAATCAAAATCGGGAAAATAAATTCCGAAAAAATGTATGCATATGTTCGGTCCTTTCTAATAGCTCACACGTTTTGAAAACATCTATTTTTTTCCAGTCGGCAGGTCAATAACGGTATATGTTAGTTTTAATAACATAAATTTCAAAGGTCATTGTACATACATGTATTTTATAAAATGACTTTCAGGTGTTTATATCCTTATTAATTAATTTCAAATAGACTGAGAGTGTAAGGTACTCTGTCAGGTAAGTACCCTGATTAATTAGTGTCAAATTATATAAGTGTAATAAGTCACTCTTGATAATTTTATTCCCTAAGTAGTAAGTTGATCAATTTCGTAACCAATCAACCGTAAAATTTACAAGAGGTTTGTATACCTGTGACAAATATCTAAGTTACCGGTATCTATGGGATAACTATATCAGAATATAAACAATAAGTAAGACGTCATTCAGGTAAAAAAATCATTTAACCATAACAATAGACACTTGTTTGTCAATATTTACAACTTTTGAACAGCAACAATTTCAGTATCCGCCAAAATATTTAATTCGGATTTAAGAATCCACCAAAATAAAAACCACCAAATTTTTTCATATATTTTGTTGCCCTTCAATGACGAAATTTTACACCCGCAAAAATAACCTTCCATATGGTATATTAGGGACCTGACAGTAAATTTTTATTGAATCAATGTCAGTGAATTTGTGACTGTGTTCTATGCAGAGTTATCTGATTATTTGTTATATAGTCAACTTTTTTTCGATTTTCACAACATTGTTGAAAGACAATTTCTTTAAGTATTGAGATTTGTTGACTATTTTGAAAATTATAGAGAGTAGGGATGGGGTTTTACAGGAATAATAGGAATAATGGGCAAAGAAACTTACTGATAGGGAAAATGGGCAAACAAATTAAGGAATAGAGAATTTTTGGTGCTTACATATAAAGAATAGAGAATTATGGGCAGAAAAAAAAGAGAATTGAGAAATCCTCTGATACTGTTTGGAATGTAAATCATTATTTCAGTACAACATTTTTGTTTTATAAGCATCATTCTTCAGAAAATTAACATTTTGAGAATTTCAGATTATTACACACAAATTATAAAACATAATCCTTAATTTGTATCTGAAAACATATTTGGAATCTAAAATAAAAGCTGTAGGGATCAAATGCAGTGTCATAACCTTTTTATTACCATTTGACAATTGTTGCTTCAATCAAGAAATTAGAACGAATAATGTTTAAAATTGTACTGGTCCAGTTCAAATGAAATAGGCTAAATACAATTTTAAAACTACATGTATTTTAAGTTCCAATCCAATTAAAAATCATGCAAAATCTGATCCATTGGTCAAAAGCCTACAAATGATTTTTTGTATACCTTATTTATCGTTTAACCCATTTCTCTGATGTCAGTCTATTGTTCTTACAGTAGATTATTTTTCAAGAATCCACTGACCACTTTGTTAACCTAAGATAACTTAAGATAACTTATCTTATAACTTGAAACTTTTAACTTACGATTGTTTATCCTCTCAAAAACGAGTGGCATATGAAGGGTTTGAACTCGCGCGCAATTTCTTCATAATCAGTAGAGTCTTCAGTCTATGCATGATACCACTATACCACAAGTGCTAACATAAATCAATATTTAAATAACACTCTTAAGGCGCATAACTGTCAATACATGTCAATAAACTGTGTCTCAGAGATAATTCGCTTTTGTTATCTAATAAAATATATATACTATGTCTGGATTTGTTCATGTTCTTTTTCAAATTTATTTAAATGTTTTATTTTGGGCGTTATTTTTTAAGAAAGATTATGTTCTACATTTGAACGTTCTTGAGTATAGTTATATAGAAGTATGGAAATAACTTCAAGGCATATTTTAGCGGCGATCGATGTCTTTCAAAATTACTTTATTTTTATCAATAGTACCGCTTAAGTCGACGCAAGGGGCCGTCTTGACCTTGTTGTAGGGTATGAATGATTTGTTCATTGTTGAAGACCCTACATCAACTGTCAAGATGAAGAACAGGAATAAAAGCCCTGTTCATTGATAATTTTCTATGTTATCTATGTATTGTGTGCGATTTTGTCCCATGTACATTTACTCCATATCCTTTCATTTTCTATAAAATGAGTTTATTCACGATGTCAGGTTTGAACATTGGTCGATTTTCAAAATCGTTATAATGAACCGATGGGTCTTTATACGATTGTGGCTATTACACACTAGTTCTAAACACTAGAGAATCAAGGAATTGTATATATTAGTA
Organism: Mytilus coruscus; assembly: GCA_017311375.1. Taxonomy (NCBI): domain Eukaryota; kingdom Metazoa; phylum Mollusca; class Bivalvia; order Mytilida; family Mytilidae; genus Mytilus; species Mytilus coruscus. The sequence continues at coordinate 12,957 of JAASAO010000588.1, forward strand.
CAATTTCTTGATAAAATAAACATCCATATATAGATATAAGAAGATGTGGTATGAGTGCCAATGAGACAACTCTCCATCCAAGCCTTGGCTCACACCGAACAGTAAGCTATAAAGGCCCCAAAAATTACTAGTGTAAAACCATTCAAACGGGAAAACCAACGGTCTAATCTATATAAAAACAAGAAATGAGAAACACTTATGAACCACATCAACAAACGACAAATACTGAACATCAGATATGCCCATTACACTTGTCACTTTTAACGTACAATGACTTTTCCTTTTCATCATATCAAATGCTTACTTATGGTTTTAGTCTTATAATGATATCGTACTATCAATATTTTGTTCTTTGTTTGATTATAAATGGTCCAAATATACATCACGTCAACATTGAACGGACTCTAATTTGAATACAGTGCGATATATAACTAAAACTGTTATAACCGTAAAACTACTTCTTTGACTGTAAAACCAGAAACAAAATCATCGCCTTTAAATGAAAATGAAGTATATAATACCTTTAAGATTAAAACAATATTTTTGTCGAGAAAAAAATTACATTGAAAAAAATTTCAATTTGGGTACAAGGTTTGAACTTGGCACTGTTAATATCAGAGTTATATCTTTCGGTACCAACGACTAGACGATCACGGGGTATGAACAGCTTTAATGTAAAAGTAAAAAAATGACATAAATATACATTGTACATCTGTAGCAAGAGCAATTCTCTGGAGATTCAGAATGAGAACCACAGATAATACTAGTTTATTTACTGGTTTACGATGGATGCAAATGTAATAACGTTAAAATAATCTAAACTTAATGAAAGGGAAACAGTTTAAACAAAATTCATGTATTATTGTTCAAAAAAGACCTTAAGCAATTATTTTGTTTATTTCGGAAAGCATCATTAATTGGAGCATCATGAAATTGTAGTATTATGGCAACTACGCTAAATATATGTATTTGACTTAGTACGGTTAAATTTTTATCATTAATATTAGTATGGTTAAATTGTAGGCAATCCTTAATCAGCTGTTAACAATCACAGATTGCCAAATACTATATATGTAAATTTCAAAGGTTTATAAATTTTGGTAATTAGAATTTTTTAACTATTCAAAAAGATAAATAAATTCTGTATATATATATATATGTCTTTTTAATAAATCATTAATACCAAAATCTATATAATTTAAATACTTTGTAATGATAAAACATTAAATGAAATATAAATATACAAGTATGAAATCTGGTAATAAAAAGGGGAGCTAACAACCCGTTTAAGTTATATTAAACTTATGTTAACTTAAATATACACGTGAACCGTGTGGATATAATCATTTCCAGCTATTATAGAATAAAACAGACAAAGTACGAAATTATTTTTATGAAGTTTCGTTGATTCACTGTCAAAACATAAAACAAACAGTCGTTTTACTAGAAATGGGTTAAGCTAGAGAATTGATTAAGTAGTAGTGAATTCGGAAACGATAATCAACTTGCTGCTAAAGTCGCTCGTTGATTATCGTTTACGAATCCACTACTTCTTATCAATTCTCTACTATAAACATATGTTTAAATTTATATATGATTTTTCATAAGGACTCTTACCAGATTGAATATAAATTTCATTTAATGCACTATATAATCCATGCTGATAGAGATAACTACAGTAAATGGAAAATATTACTCATTACTTTCACCTTCAGGTCTACATCTATATTGCAACTGATAAACACAAATACCAAATTGTAGCCTTCGATGAGGTGTATCACAAAATTTAGATTTTGCATGATTTTTATATGAACTTCTGCTTTAAAAATGTTGATTGAGAGAAACTTGATTGATTGATTGGTGTTTAATGCCACTTTCAACACTATTTATTGTGATTTTTCGTTGTGGTCAGTTTTTATTGGTGGAGGAAGCCATAGAAAGAAACTTGAAAGGTGTGATTAAAGTTCCAATTGAAAAATAATGCAATATATATTTTTATCATTATATGTTTAATATAATTGTATACAACTTTATATAACTGTTTATACTCATACCACATCTTCTTATATCTATAATAGTTCATTTCTGTTCATGATTTTATTTTACATATAAGGGTAAGAAATCATTACACTGGTAAATATGAAGTAAAGCAATGATGTTGTGAAAAAAATTATGTACTATTCTAACATATTTAAATAGTTTATATATACTTAATTTGCAATATGAAATATTAATACATATATACATAGTTCGTGATGACTCATATTGTGATGGTTTTTTTCTTCTTCATTATCTTTCATATATAGATAACTGGTAAAAGTATGGGCAATATGAAGATTACCATGTACTTTCAGTAAAAGATTCTCCTCACATAGAAAAACGTTAGCAAAAGATTTAAATGACTGAGAAAACATGGACATAAGTATCTTTAAAGAATTTACTATTTTCAAGATCCTACTCAATGAAGATTAAGGGGGAGGGATGCCTTATGGTGCTACATATATTGTTAATGCATAGAATATTTACAAGTCCCACTCCTAACATTGCTTATGTGGCACCCCTTTTTCAAAACGCTGAATCTGCAACTGCTACTTTTATATTTCTGTTGTTAAGGAATGACTGTAATGTTTTTTCTGTCTATGAAGAAATAACATAAAAAATGTGGTGCACACTGAATAACCCACGTAGCGGGTTATTTAAAAGTGTGCACCACATTTTTGAAGTTATTTCGAATATACAGAAAAAATATTAGTCATTCCTTATAATTTAATTTTAAATTCCATTTTTAAGGAGTAAATCATGAAAAAAACGTTAATGACGTCACGGTCACATGACAAAATTATGTCTTTGAGCTGATAAACAACAAAATTTCAGCCAATCAGAAGACGTGTTACATCCAGAATTTAATTATTAAGCAATGGAGGTACACTATCTATTGATCAAAACATAATAACATCATTAAAAAATACCATTACTGTCAATTTTTAGAATAAGAACAAAAGACTAATGAGTTAAACAGTAAAAATGTCGTCTGTGCTGTCATAATTTTCTGTTATTGGTACATCGAATTTTTTCTATTAAGTTATTGTAATTTTTCATTTTTGTGCTTTCTCAGTATAAACCATTCACATGTTAAACAGTTGTCTTGCAACTTGTCCGTTAAATCTAAATTTTTTTCAAAAGATTTTGAAAATTTTTAGATGTTTAATTTTAATATTTGATTAGCCAAACAGCAATTTAGATTCAACAATTTACAGTTTTTCTAGAGTTCTTGATAATACAAGAATAGAAATGACGAATTGCAAGATAAACTGTTAACGCAGAGATATGTCTCGCCTATTTGTTATTTTGATAATGCAAATGTTGAAATTAAATAGCAATACTTTAACATGTAAGTTATGCAAATATTCAAAGTCAATGAACCATGACTGAAGGTACAGGGCTAAACAATCTCCATGGAAATGAGATGTGCCAATGCTAATATAACTGCAAACCAAATACCATTGACTTTCATAAGTCGTTCCCTTTAAACAAACCTAAACACAAACATTAACTTGTAAACTATGTAAAAGTTTCAAAGTCAATGAACCATAATTAGGGGGTGGGGTTATATAATCTCCATGGAAATGAAACTTGCAAATGCCAATACATTTGCATACCAAATATCATTGACTTAACACTAGTGGTTCATCTTAAACTGACCTAATCACAAACAAATACATGTAAACTAAGCAAAAGTTTCAAAGTCAATAGACCATGACTGAGGGGTAAGGACCAAATATTCTCCATGGAAATGAGATGTGCCAATGCTTATACAACTGCATACCAAATATCATTGACCTACCACTAGTGGTTCCCCATAAACTGACCTTATCACAAACTAATACATGTAAACTAAGCCAAGTTTCAAAGTCAATAGACCTTGAATGAGGGAGCGGAGCCAAATAATCTCCATGGTAATGAGATGTGCCAATGCTTATACTGCATACCAAATATCATTGACCTACCACTAGTGATCACCATGATCTAGACCTAATCACAAACTAATACATTGTTGACGCCGCCGCCGCCGACGCCGGAAACAGCATACCTATGTCTCGCTTTTTGACTCCGTCAAGGCGAGACAAAAATGGTAACACATACATGGTTTTTAAGGTAAATATTAATTTGTTACTAGGAAAAGAGATTTTTTGCAATTGCATAATCTTAATTTATGAATACATGGTTGTTATATTTTTGTTTCATTCAAGTTTTTGTTATTTTTTTTTCACAATATGTGTGTGTTTTTTATTTATGTCTTAAATCAAAGATAATAGATGTTCAATTCTTTTTTTGGAAACAACAAATTTTTATTGCAATATTGTCTTTTATAATTTATATTAAGTAATTTATATACTTTGAATATATGTTTGAGTATTGTACTGAAAATTGATATATAAGATTTGAAATAAATTGAAATATTTTTTGAAAAGTTTCTTCTATAGTCTTGCCTGCCTTAATGGTTAAATGAGTATGAGTATTTTGGTCTTCTTAAACTAGGGATCACCATCATCCATCTGACCATTGGAATCTGCCATGCTTTTTCTTTGCATTACTTAACTGGTTTCAGCAGACATTATCTACCGGTAAGGCTTTCATCAGTCACATATTTTTGTACAAATTCGGATGTTTTGAACTTCTGACTCCTAATATGCAGCACTTTTCAACAGTCAAGGAAATCATGTGATATGTTAAGTGTCACATTTCATTTGATGGGATGTTTTTCCTGTATAAAATGAGTGGTTAAATGATTGAAAATCACAGCAAAAACAAATCTTTATTGTATATTTTAACTGAAAGTCCCACAGAGCCTGTATTGCTCAGCTGTAATTTTTGCATAAAATTGATTCATAACAACAAGAATCTTTGTGTTGATTGGAAACTGTGTGGACCAAAATATTGTCTTACTGATAAATTTTGCTGGACAAAATTTTTGTCTATCCATAACAGTTTTCAAGGTAATAAAAATAGGCTTTTGTTGTACTGTTACACCACTGTACCAGGTCAGAGGGAAAGGGGGATGCCCGCAAAATCCTGTCACATTCTGAATGTTCCTATCTCGGGGCGTTTTATGGCTTGCTACTCGGTATGTATTTTGCTCATTGTTGAAGGACATACAGTGACCTATGATTGCTAACTTCAAAGTCATATGGTCTCTTTGGTAATAACAGGCTGTAAGGGGTCGATTGACGATTTCAATCATTTGACTTATTTGTAAATCTTGTGTTGCTGGTCATTTTTGCTGTTCTATTATGGGTTAAAACTATTAAAAAATTTAAAATTCATCATTTAATGTAAATGTTGGGTCTAAATTAAAATCAATAGAATGTTAATAATTTGCAAAAATGAAGTTTATAGTAAGCTTTTTGTATCGACATGACGGCAGCGGCGGCGTCAACAATGTATTTATTTGTGATTAGGTCAATTAACAGTTTATGGGGAACCACTAGTGGTAGGTCAATGATATTAGGTATGCAGTTGTGTTAGCATTGGCATATCTCAATTCTCATGGAGACTATTTGGCCCGCCCCCTCAGTCAATGACTTTGAAACGTTTGCCAACTTAACATGTATTAGTTTGTGGTTAGATCAGTTTAAAGGGAACTAGTGGTAGATAAATGATATTTGGTATGCAGTTGTGTTAGCATTGGCACATCTCATTTCCATGGAGATTATTCAGTCATGGTCTATTGACTTTGAAACTTACCTAGCATGCATTAGTTTGTTATGAGGTCAGTTTAAGGGAAACCACTTGTGGAAGGTCAATGATATTTGGTATGCAGATGCATAAGCATTGGCACATCTCATTTCCATGGAGATCATTTGACTCCGACCCATCAGTCATGGTCTACTGACTTTTAAATGTTTTATAGTTTGCATGTTAAAGTTTTTAATTAGATCTGTTTAAGAGGAACCACTTATGTTAAGTCAATGATAGTATTAGCATTGGCAGGTCTTACTTTCCATGGAGATTATTTGGCCCCACACCTATAAAGATTCATTGACTTTTAAACTTTTACATTGTTTACACGTTTAAGTTAGTGTTTAGGGAATGTAGTCAATGATATTTGGTTTGCAGTTCTATAAGCATTGGCTTTTCTCATTTCATTAAGAGATTATTTGGTCCTGCACCTTTAGGTATGGTTCATTGACTTTAAAGGTTTTCTATAGTTTATATGTTGAAATATTGCCATTCGGATTCAACTTTTGCATCAACTATCAAAATTACAAAAAAAGACGAGACATAGCTCTGTGTCAAGTTTTATATAAAAAATAGAATGAAAAAGTATGGGTCCCAGGGCATTTTATAAGGGTACAGGATGTACAAAAATATCAGATTTTGTATAGATCATACATGGAAAACCCACTTTTTTTATTGATAAAAAGAAAATCGGGGTCACTGAACTCGTTTTCTTGCTACAAAACACAATAGGTAAATTCACATTCCCTTATTAAAGTTACGTTATCAGAGTTATCTCCCCTTATATGGTGAAGTTGAAACAAATTGATTAAATAAATAAATTTGTGTTTGTAAACACCAGTTGAAAAAATATAATAAAACACATGTTTGTCTTCATTTAGATGAAAAGCCTCACAAATGAAGTACTCGCAAAGCGTTTTGTGTTCGTACCGGCCGACAAAGCAGCCAACAATGTGGTGGTGGTATGACGCAAATACTACACGGAAGTCCTTACGAATGGAATTACACATTCAACTACATTCAAGGCGCGTACGTTCCACAGAGAGTCATATAGTTAAAAATCATGTCAACCCACAGCTCAGCTTAAGGCCTCTTCTGAACATTTGGAGGTTCCCACTATGTATTGGTTACCTAAACTACACAAAAAAACCCGTGAAATAATGTTTCATCTCGGCCTCTAGTAAGTGTTCTACTACTAGAATTTCAGTGCTTTTAACGAGTTCCTTAACAACCATCAAAGAACTGATAATTATTTTTTATAATAAAACATATGAAAATAGTGGAATTAATCATTTTTGGTGTGTAAAAAATTTATTGGATGTTTAAGATAAATTACGTGCTTTTGATGGTCCTTTTGATTCGGTTGACAGTTTTTCCACTCTTTACACTACTCTTCCACACGATCTTATCAAACAAAAGTTTTCCTATTTAATTAAATGGTCATTCGATAAATCTAATTGCAAATATATTTGCTGCAATTCATATAAAGCCTTTTTCTCAAATGAGAAAGGCAAATATGCTAAATATACTGGAGGTGTGATGATATGATAACAGCCATAGATTTTCTCCTTGACAACATTTATGTACGTTTCGGCAATAAAGTTTATCGACAGATTGTAGGTATTCCTATAGGCACCAATTATGCCCCTTTAACAGCAGACGTGTTCCTTTACTGTTATGAATCAGAGTGTAAGGCAAAATTCAGTAAAGACCCGTCAAAATTCCATTTAATTGATAAATTCAACAACACTTACCGTTATCTTGATGATGTATTTTTGTTAAATATTCAAGAATTCTCTAAATATACAGCTGAAATTAACCCAGAGCAACTTACTTTAAATATATCAAATGTTAACAGCAAGAAGTGTCCTTTCCTAGATTTAGATATTTCAGTTTTTCAAGAAACTGTACACAAAAATTTACAACAAAAGGAATGATTTTTCTTTCCCTATTGTTAATTTTCCTTTTTTGGACGGTGATGATCCTCAGGCAGCATCTTACGATGTTTATATATTCCAACTCATTCGTTATGCTCGTGTCTGTAGTGACGTTTTGGATTTCAATGAGCGTAATCTATGCATTACTTAAATTATAAAGTCAGGGATTTCGTTACCACAAATTACTTAAAACCTTCACTAAATTCTTCCATAGATACAAATATTTGGTTTGCAAGTTTGGCTTTACCTTATTTCAGACGGAATAGCACATCCTAAATATTACGGTGATGTTGTTTAACGAGCCCGGAAATTTATATGCGATCCCGGTAAACTTATCAATTCTTTAAATAAACTTATTCTAAAAGGTTGCCAATTCAAAACTGTAATTAGATCTTTGAATATTGTTTTTACTGGTATAAATATTGATTTTGTTGTCAATAGATTAAAATCATTCTAATAATTTTGTTATACAAATATGCACTTTAACGGTACTACAATCTGTCGATCCTTTATTTTGGCATTACACAAGGTCATGTATTTCTCTGACTGTTAATGACGTCTTTACATTAAATCCATTGGAGGTTGGATGTGTACTGTTTGATATTTTATTCTTGGATACATGATTTTTTTTATCAGTTGTTATTGGCTTTGAACTAGATGACAGTAACTGCGAGTACTCTCAAATATGTACTTAGTGTCCTTTTTGTTGTTAAGAATGAGGGATGAATGAAGACCCTGCCACGTCCGGTCTGTGTTTATGTTTGATGTTTGTACCGATCTGATGAGTTTAGCCTTTTTCAACTGATTTTATAGTTTGTTCTTATGTTGTACTGTTACACCACTGTCCCAGGTTAGGGGGAGTTGAGCGCTCATAAAGATGTTTAACCCCGCCACTTTCTTTATGTGCCTGTACCAAGTCAGGAGCCTGTAGTTCAGTGGTTATCGTTGGTTCATGTCTGTCATATTTATTTTTCGTTAATTGTTTTGTCATAAATAAGGCTGTTAGTTTTCTCAATTGAATTGTTTCGTATTTTTTCACGTCGGGCCCTTTAAAAGCCGACTGTACGGTATGAGTTTTTCTCATTGTTGAAGGCCGTACTGTTGCCTATAATTGCTTACATCCACTTTTTAAAAACTTTGGTGGATAGTTGTCTCATTGGCAATCATACCTCATCTCCTCATTTTTATACATTCTTCTCACAAAATTTCTCCTTTTAATTAAAGATCTACACCGATTGTGTTCTGCTATTTTACCATCCAAGATGATGGAAGATACCCGATCTACCTGACGTGAAAAAACTCCTATAAGTAGTTAACTGTCTGTCTGTCTAACCATCCTTTTACTTGTACGCACTTTTAAACACATGAACAGATTTTGATTCAAATTTTCATAGTGGTAGAATATTACCTTAAGGATGTGATGAAAGGAATATTATCCTGTCCCTGAGGAGAGATAATCATACTTACTTCTATATTGCAATATGTAGTAGTTGCACAACTTCTCTTTAACTGATTGATGGAAATTGATGAAATTTTACAGAGGTACACACTACCTCAGGATGTGCAGAAAGGATAATAATCCTAATCTAACGTGTAAAAAGGGAGATAATTGAATTTGTCGGGTGCAGTATCCTGTTGTGTATTAACTCACAGTTTTAGTTTGTAGATCTTAATTGTCTTGCTGATAGATTTTACTTTTCAATGTTTCTCTCTAACTACTTTAGAATGGGGGTACCTTCATTACGAATAACGGTTAAAAATCTTACCAAATGACATTAACGGTAATTTATGGTGCATGACGATAAAATATACACTTTCTTTTGAATGATAAAAAATTAAATGATTTTGACGAATCACATTAATTTTTTCCAATAATGACGGTAACGATAATTATTTGAGATCTCTGACGAATCACGATAAGGATATTTTGACGAATCATGGTAAAATTTTAATCAATTTGACGCTAACGGTAGCCGAAAATGACTGTTTGACGCCTGACGGTAAAGGGCATTACTACCCTCTTATATATTAACTGCAAATTAATCATTTATCATTATCAAAAAATCATTAACATCTTTGTCAAGTTAAAAACCAACTGGTCCAATATTACATTTTTGAGGCATGTGAACTGAAACAACATTTTTCTTCCTATAAGATAGTATGGAATACATAATGAATCAAATGAAAAAACAGATACCTCTATTGTTTTCACAATTTTGGTATCATTGTAAATATCAAAGTTAGACTTTTCTCATGGTTATATTATCTTTTATCTTACCATATACATTGTTGCCTTTTTGTTCTGCCATGGATGCTCCTCAGCTTTCTTCTTAATGGTATTGAGGCTCAATTCTAGACTTTCACAATCTTCACATAGCTTAGTATGTTGATGATTACATTCTGCAGTATAATTTGGTTCAGAGGGACTGCTTAGAGCATATGATGTGCAGTGGTCCATAACCAAACTTTCTTTTGAAATATGTGCCTTAAATTATTCAAAATTGGAGTAATTATAACATTTCATTTCTTTTTCAACAAATAAAATAAAACTTAAAAAAACAAGATTTATCTATTGCCTCAAAAGTTCTTATATACACACAAAAAATTTGATTAAAATATAATTCACAGTATTCATTACTATTCATACTATTGTATGTACCATAATTCATTTCACCAGTGAATCTTAAGCAAGTGGTAAAATATAGGTATAAAGTGTCTATCCATTGTGAAACAATATGGCTACCATGAATTATTTTCATTCTAATAGGACAATTATGTAAATATTATGTCTGTAAAAGTACATCATACTAATTCACCATACAATTATGATATTTTTACCGCATTTTGTAGACAAAAAGTTGTGGTGTTTGAACATATTGATTGATATCAGTTTGCTTGAATTGTATGCCCAGTGCCAATTACTTTATGCATGTTCAGAATAATGGTATAAAATATAAGACACATTAGTACTTTTGGTGTCCATAGCCTCATTGGTGATGGATTATTTTTAAAACATGCATCTTGACATATGTTACATTATCTGCTGTATTTTATTGTTTGTTTGTTATCTATCCTTTTCAATTGTTGGAAAAGAGTTAAACTAGAGGCTCCAAGGAACCTGTGTCGCTCACCTGATATTTTTATTTACAATTGATGCATAAATCAATGCAACCGTTATACTTTTGCTTTAGTTTCAGAGATATAAGCCAAAAACTGCGTTTTACCCCTATGTTCTATTTTTAGCCATGTCTGCGATGTTGGTTGGCAGGCAGGGTCATCGGACACATTGTTTAAACAAAATACCCTAATGACGATTGTGACAAAGTTTGGTTAAATGGTTAAGTGTCTCAGTTGTTTCAGAGGAGAAGATTTTTGTAAAAGATTACAAAATTTACCAAAAATTGTTAAAAATTGACTTTAAAGGGTAATAACTCAAATATTTCAATAAATCGTTGTCACATCCTATCCCAGCACCCCAACTCCATAGATCACAAGGTGTTTCGAACATCTATTTAGACCAGTTAGAATTGACTAACTGACCATGGCCATGTCCATCGTCAGGAGCCCAAGCCATTACACAGCGACACATTATAAAAATACTGTAATTTTTATTTGGGGCTCGACATCTCGTGATCTGTTTGACTAATACTTTTCTATACTCTTTTTCTGTTTAACCATGTTTATCAATTTAACCAACATAGTATAGAATCTGCAACATGTTAATTACCCAGAGTTGCTGATGTTACTGTGTCTTTCAAGTTTTTATGCCTACGGAAAGCAAAAAGAGGTCTTTTATCAAATAAAAGTTTTGCCTCTTCGTCATCCTTTAATTTATCCCAGTGTTTTAAGATATTGTTCTTTATGTGTGATTTCTGTCTTGAAAACACTGTGGAGAATACCAGGAGAAGCGACTGTAATACTGATTTGGGTTTTACCATTAATGTGTCATTTCTTCGTATTGCAGTCACTTCCTGCATAACAGTTTTAATTTCATTTTTTGGATATCCCCTTTTAATAAGGCGTTCAGAAAATAACGCATATTGTGTTTGCAAATCTACTGGATCGTTCGTACATCTCTTAAAGCGAAGCATTTCTCCTTTAATTATGCCTCTGAAAGTAGAGGATGGGTGGCATGAGGACCTTTCTAAGTACTGATAATTTTCAGTCTTTTTTCGGAATGTCGTGAGGTCTAAGATTCCTGTTTCTCTAAATCTTGGGCCTTTGAATACCAACACATCTAAAAATTGCATTTTAGCTTGTGATTTCTCGTGTGTAAATTTTAGTAGTGCATGGTGTCTGTTAGCATGTTCAAAAAATTGTGCTATTTCATCATCTGTACCTTAATTGTAAATAAAAAAGCCATCGTCCCTAAACCTATAGAGGCTCGATATTTTCTGTTTATGTTGGAAAGTCCTTAAAATACTATTTAAGACTTCATAAACTCTCAGATCCGTAATTTCAGGTGATAAACTATTTATAAGATACAACCTTCCTGGTTTAAGATCTCTCTTAGCAGAAAGATATTTAAATGTGATTTCATCCATGACCCCTTTTCTATGCATTTCAAAGATAATATTATTGATTTTCTGGTTGGTCTCTATTATGTTTAATTTTGCTTGGATGAAATCACATTTAAATATCTTTCTGCTAAGAGATCTTAAGACAGAAATCACACATAAAGAACAATATCTTAAAACACTGGGATAAATTAAAGGATGACGAAGAGGCAAAACTTTTATTTGATAAAAGACCTCTTTTTGCTTTCCGTAGGCATAAAAACTTGAAAGACACAGTAACATCAGCAACTCTGGGTAATTAACATGTTGCAGATTCTATACTATGTTGGTCAAATTGATAAACATGGTTAAATAGAAAAAGAGTATAGAAAAGTATTAGTCAAACAGATCACGAGATGTCGAGCCCTAATAAAATTACAGTATTTTATAATAAGTGTCGCTGTGCAATGGCTTGGCTCCTGACGATGGACATGGCCATGGTCAGTTAGTTAATTCTAACTGGTCTAAATAGATGTTCGAAACACCTTGTGATCTATGGAGTTGGGGTGCTGGGATAGGATGTGACAACGATTTATTGAAATATTTGGGTCAGCTGACCATTTTGGTCATGTCAACGGTTTGTCTGATTCGTCGGAAAATTTCAGGACAGATAGATCTTAACCTAATGAACATTTTTACAGATGTCAAATTTGCTCTTAATGCTTTAGTTTCAGAGATATAAGCCAAAACTGCATTTTACCCTATGTTCTATTTTTAGCCATGTTGGTTGGCAGGCGGGGTCATCGGACACATTTTTTAAACTAGATACCCTAATCATGATTGTGATCAAGTTTGGTTAAATTTGTCTTACTAGTTTCAGAGGAGAAGATTTTTGTAAAAGATTACAAAAATTTACCAAAATTTGTTAAAAATTGACTTTAAAGGGCAATAACTCCTTAAGGGGTCAATTGACCATTTTATGGTCATTCAACTTTTTGTAGATCTTACTGCTGTTTACAGTTTATCTATATCTATAATAATATTTAAGATAATAACCAAAACGGCAAAATTTCCTTAAAATTACCAATGCAGGGCAGCAACCCAGCAACGGGTTGTCCGATTCATCTGAAAATTTCAGGGTAGATAGATCTTGACCTGATAAACAATTCTACCCCATGTCAGATTTGCTCTAAATGCTTTGGTTTTAGAGATATAAGCCAAAATCTACATTTTAACCCTATGTTCTATTTTTAGCCATGGCAGCCATCTTGGTTGGTTGGCTTGGTCATCGGACACAGTTTTTAAACTAGATACCCCAATGATGATTGTGGCCAAGTTTGGTTAAATTTGGCCCAGTAGTTTCAGAGGAGAAGATTTTTGTAAAAGTTAACGACGACGGACGACGGACGCCAAGTGATGAGAAAAGTTCACTTGGCCATACGGGCCAGGTGAGCTAAAAAAAGTTATGGTATCTTACAAATTTTGAGCCGACACCAGACATTGCACAGATCTTTTAAATTTCTCATTGTTGAAGGCCCCATGGTTACCTTTAATCCACTTTATTTCAACTCTGGTGGATAGTTGTCTCATTGGCAATCATACCGCATCTTCTTTATTTTATGAGGTATTGTATTTGACCCATTTTGAATTCATTTGTAATTCTAGTCATTCAAAAACTCATTTCAATCTAACCTTCAACCCTGATTTAAGATATGTTTCGCCTTTTGTAGGCCTAATAACAAGGACTTTAATTCTTCAGTTGGCAATTCTAGTCTTTTGATGACTTTGTCAAGTTCATCAAAACCTTTACACCCTTCCATGATGAAGTTGTCGAGACCCTCAACACTTTTTCTGACCACAGCTGAGCATTCATCAAGTATTTTGTACAGTGTACTGCTCCCCACAAACCAAAAGAATTCATCTCATTTCAATTTTTAAAAACAGCATACTGATATTGTAAAATATTATAGCTATCATGGTGGTAATTTGCATGGCAAATGAGCTAAAATATGTATTTTATTTAACAGCTGACTTTTTTTTGTCATTGTTGAAGGATGCACAGTGACCTATAGTTGCTTACATCAATCAATGTCATATGGACATGATGGATAGTTGTCTCATTGGAAACCAGACCAAATCTCCATCTTTTACATAAAAATTGTGGATATGCCCATGTACTATGTACATTAATTAGTACATTATCTTTATGGGGAAAAACCTAAAAATGAACTGATATATATTGGTAACAGGCAAATTTCACACTAAAAAAATGTCAAATCATAATTAAGTCCATTGATACCAAAGTCTGGTCCAGCATATAAACTTACTTATTTTATTTTGTATAAATTCCCATTACATATGTTAAGTCATAAATATTTATCCTTCAACATTTATTAACAATACCAAGAGTTTTCTTTACAGTTACATGTACAAGGCCATGTATGCATTCCAAATCTGGCCCAATATTTTTTTATTTGACTTATTCTGTGTTATGTTTTTTTTTTCACATACAGTACATTGCATATCAACTTCCTGTTTCTTCAAATATTTAAAGCAGGGGTATCACTATTGATAATTTCAAAACAATAGATGTTGAGATCACATTCAATCAAAGATAAGATAGTAAAAAAAATATGCTACATTTTCCAAATAGAGTTCAGGATTTTTCTCGCAAATGTCCAAAAGTTCGATAATTCTGTTATATGTAGGTCCAATATTTATTGCCAACATTTCATAGTTACCAGCTATAGTCCAATAGGGTTTTGTTATAGTTTGACACAAAATTCCTAAAGCTCTGCAAACGCATAATATTTCCTTGTTTTGAAGTGCGGCTAAAATAAAATTTTGTGTATAATTCAATGTACTTTTAAATGTTTTAAAATATGTTACAAAATATTGAGCCAAATAAAAGGTTCCTCTTGCATTATGAAAAAAAGTTTTAAAACGATTTCCTCTAAAGTTCAATATTGGTATATCAAAAATTCCGTGATGCTTCTTTAAATATATCTTTGTGAAAAGAGGGTCACCAGATCCATCCTTAAAAAACAGTTTTGATAAAAATCGTATCAAACAATGAGTAGCAGATTCCCGTTTTTCATATTGAATATTGACTTTAAATTCGGATTCAAGTTTGGAAATTTCTTTTTCACATACTTCGAAAAATTGCAATAAAGGATGAACTGCACATTTAAATGACTGTACTGTGTTAGTTGGTGATGAAGCTGATATTTCTGTTGCCAAAATTTTATTAACTTTATTTTCTGTTGCACTGCGGTCGGTCATGAAATTTTTAACTTTGCCAAAAATGTTAGGAGGATCCAAAGTTTCTGAAAATTGTGTTACTTCTTGAATTTTTTGTTTTGGTACATTCAACATATGTTGTTGCTTTTCCATCTGTGACCTCCTTTAATCCAGTTGTAAATGTTTGCTGCTTTTCATTGGTAATTTGAACACCATAAAAATGTCGACCCAGTTTTGTTGTTGCATCACGGTGCATTGTAACATTTTCGGCATTATCAATTTCTTCACCTATGTGTTGCTTTGCTATCAACCCTAATTCGGTGGTTAAATTGCATGCAGTTGTCTTGCTGGGCAAATCGCCTATTTCCATATTTAATGAATTAAAAACACATTTAATCAATGGAGCACAATGCTGTAAACCTATTCCACGGCTTCTAAAATTATAGTATATTTGGCGGATCTTATCATTAATGGTTTCCCTTTACTTTCAAGTCTCGTTTGTATCAAATCATCATTTACATTGTTATTATCATCATTCCGACATTCAGACTTCAGTATGTCAATTTCATCTTCCAAGTTCTCAATAATGGTTTTCGAAGTATTGCATTGTGTTCCCTTTTCGTGTTGGTTTTTTCTATCTAACAAATCATTGACTCTTTGTTTTAACAGTACTATAGTTACATGTTGTCTCAAAATTGTTGAAGCCTGACTTTTAAATTTTTGATTAAGCCGTGAAACATTTATTGCCCTTAATTTTTCTCTTAATTTCAAATTTGAGGTCTCATGTACTTTTATTGTCTTTCTTAATTTCTTAATTTCTTTAATTTCAGATTAATAAATCTGTTTGCAAATACTTTTGCAATCTCTCATTGTTTCTGCAATTCTTTAATTTCCTAACTAGATGAACAACTCGTTTGGCTTTATTGTAAATGCTACCAACTATTATAGTGTGTAGAGTAACACCTCCAAGTTCACACAGAACTTTATGAACCATTTGAGGTTTCCCATTAACATGTTTAAAAACATCATGTACGACATTGTTTGTAACCATCTTATTTCACATTATGACAGTTCATCAACTCAAAACAAAATGTTTACCATATACTGCTGAAGTATGAAAAAGTAACAAAAGATTTACCATTTATAAACAATTTAAAGGTATTGAGTTATCTCCCTTATTAAACATATCTGGCTGGTGTTATTACAATAACATTTCAATTTGTCAAAGCAACTTCTTTTTATGCATTACATTTGCAAACCATGACTGTAAAAGATTTTAATTTGGGGAAACTTGCATTATTTAGTAATGGACAACTGAGTTCATTTTATGATAAATGCCATACATGAAATTGCTTCATACCTTGATCTTCTCCTCAATATTGACAGAGATGGACGATTTCACACTAAAATCTATGACAAACGGGACGATTTCAACTTCCCAATTATCAATTTCCCATTTCTCAGCAGTAACATACCCTCTTCCCCATCGTATAGTTGATACTTTATGCTCGTGCATGTTCACACTATACGGACTTCATATACAGGAGTGTGCTCCTTACGCAGAAACTGCTCCAACAAAGTTATGAGGAGGAAAGATTAAAAACGTCACTCCGTAAATTTTATGGACACCATCACGAAGTGGTTGATCCATACGATGTGTCTGTGTCTAAACTAACTAAGGACATTTCTACCACGTCTTAGATTGTGGTTTACCATTTACGTCGTCTGGTCTTTTCAGTACCGAACATGACCTATTCCCGAATATGACTGTTTTGCTGAGTTTGAATTCGCATTGCTATACGACGTGTCACGGTGTCTGTTTATCCAACATTCATGTATTTAGTTATGATGTTGTATTTGTAATTCTGATCGGATATTGTTAAATGTCTTATCGTTTGTAGTTGTAATTCTTATTTTTTTATTTTCTATTCGTATGTAAAAGTAAAGATAATTAATCACCCAGTTCATTTATAAGATTTTAGTTTAAAGCTACTATATGTACACGATTTATTTATTTTACAGTTTGATTTAGAAGAAATACCGACATAACTAGATAATACAATTAATTATCTAATTACTAACACAATTCTATATTAATATTCTTGTAATTGTTATAAAATACATTAAATGACATAGTTACAAACCTGATCTTCATTTATGTTGTTAAAACTAACACGTACCGTTATTGACCTGCCGACTGAAAAAAAAATGATGTTTTCAAAACGTTTAAGCTATTAGAAAATACCGAACATATGCATAAATGTTTGCGGAATTTATTTTCGCGATTTGATTTATTTGCCAAAATAAGTGAAAATAAACACCCGGTGAAAATAACCCGCTTTACGGTAGTTTGCACATTGTTACAGATACATAATGCTGCAATCAAATAATTAATAATGCTACTTAGTCCAACATTAAAATGACAATAACAGCTTCGAAGTATGTTCTAAAACAACTTGGTCATACTCATTTAATGTGTCATCACTAACAAATTATACTGACAAATAAAAACATCATTTAAAGTATAACAATGAATGCTGAACTCATTTTTGGTCTTTTATTTCACCTTGTATTATTGTACTTTTATTTTTTTTCTTACCAATTTTAAGTATCAACAACATTCTTGTTTTACTGTTCTTAGAATAACGTTGGTTTGGTATATAAGGAAGTTTGCACTCAGGAAAACATTTTGTTTTCTGAAAAACAACAAAGATTTATTACTAATTCAGCTTTAAACAAAAGGCTCTTTTAAACACCTACCTCAAATAACTATTAAACTGTAAAAGAATGTAAAATGCTCTGCTAGAGGCTGTTCATTCAATCATAAAACCTCTGAGAGTTTCATTACAGAAGTATTTGTATGCAGTTTCGAATATTTCACAAAAAATCTATAAAATGATAATTTCTGCATAAAAGGTTTCTTCTAAGATTTTTTTTCTTCTTCTTCTATCAGATCCTATGAAAAGCTGACATATTGGATTTAGCTGGCTTAAAAATAATAATTTAAATAAAAGTATCGTGCTTTAATCATATGCATATGTTAAAGATATAATATGTGAAATAAAATCAAGGAAGCAGCAATCTCCCATTCCAACTTAAAAAAATTATCATTAAAAAATAAAGAATATGGATCATAAACCAGGCATCATATCAAAGATGGCAACCCTATATGCCAGGTCTGTTAGATGCTTAATCTAACATAAAATATGATTGACCAAATGCACTGGTAAATACATCAATTGTTTTTGGCAAATAATAAATGCACTTACTGACTGCTGTCTCTGAAAAAACTTCTTCAACATGTTACTGAATTTCTTGGAATATCTTACAAATTCTTTTTTCCTGTCTTCTAAGATCTACAAAAGAATTTCTTTGAATACCATTTTCAAATTTTTGTTTTGTTTTCCGTTATATTCACAAAAACATTAAACAAAATCAATTAATCACATTGAAAACATATGGTCTAAAGGGAGAGAACGTTTACATGTGACTAGAAACCCATCTTTGGGTATCACATTTACATGTAATTCAAAATGTATAAACCAGCAACTTTAGTCCATTGCATGGTTTTTCAATGTTGACAAAAATTTATACCGTATAGAAGGTTAAAGAAGGCTTTACATAGTTGAGAACAATAAATCATATCAAAAAGGCAAAAAATCTATTTCATAGCTTAATCTACAGACCAACTATAATGAAGGTTCGAAAAAATGTCAACATGACATCTGATCCTGGTTTTAGACAGGTACAATTATATTAAGCAAGTATAACTTGTTTGTGAGCTCTACCATACCTGTTTACTTCCACTGTCGCTCGAAGGAACATCTTCTTTCACTTTGTTGAAGGCATCTAATAACAGTTTAATTGAATTGGCTATTTCTCTGTAAAAAATTTCAAAAGATTTAATAATGTACTGACCATAACACAACATTATATAGCAGCCTGTTGATTTTTTTGGTTTCTATATTTGAAGAGTTTTGTCACAAAGCAGATGAAGATATATAAATTAACAACACATACATTCTAGTATTGGAAAGGTCTTGTTTAATAATTTATAATTTAAGGGGGATAATATCTCAGCAATAAATAAACCAATTTCTGATCTGAAGAAAAGCAGACCATTTCAATTCTTAAACTATTAAATTTAAATAGATATAAGAAGATGTGGTATGAGTGCCAATGAGACAACTTTCCATCCAAGTCACAGTTTGTAAAAGTAAACCATTATAGGTCAAAGTACGGCCTTCAACACGGAGCCTTGGCTCACACCGAACAGCAAGCTTTAAAGGGCCCCAAAAATGACTAGTGTAAAACCATTCAAACAGGAAAACCAACGGTCTAATCTATATAAAAAAAGAGAAACGAGAAACAATTATGAAACACATCAACAAACGACAACCACTGAACATCAGGTTCCTGACTTAAAACAGGTGCAAACAAATGCAGCGGGTTTAAACGTTTAAATAGGCGCCAACCTAATAGGTATGAAACATGATCATTTATTGTCTAAATGTACTGACATTTGTGACCAGCATCAACTCTTCCATCTAAACTGGACATCAATTGACACACAGAAATATCGACCGAAAAATAATTAATGTATTTAACGTGAGGGTACCCAAATTGCACCTATTTTGATAGTTTTTTCACCTACGCTAATTTATGATCCAGACAAAAGTTTCCATTCTGTGTTTATTTTGTAGATGTATCCTTATTAATTATATAGTTCCACTAATTTAATTTTGAATCCTTATTGAATCATAGAAAAAATGGCTTTGAACCGACCTTTAAACGATCTATTATTCTGTTATGAGGAGTACACAAATTGCACCCATGCTTAAATTCACATCCGTAAAAATCGAATAACTGATGTTTTGTTTTATTTCTCCAAATATTTAGAACAATTTGACCTTGGTCCATGCTTACTATTCATTTTTTCAAAGAAATTGATGCCTGTAACATATTATAATTGCTCAGTTTTAAAAGTTGACTTTTTGTGGATGTCGCATTGCGATGTTTCCGTAGATTTTACTTTTCCAGTGGATACTTTGAACATCTTTGATCTATACTGTCAATGTTTTGTGTTATATTCAAATATATTTATCTATGTTGAAAGACGTGCATACGGTCAAATCATAAAAATACAGATCATTTATTCTAGAAGAAAACTTGTAAATCTTCCCCTGCTATTTTTGCTTAATACATGTAGGTGCAATTTGGGTACCGTGACGTTATGCTCATACACAACTTGTAGAAACATACATAAACCTTTAACTTTATCCACATTTAAAAAAGAAATACTTTGCGGTAATTTCTGGTCTGATTTTAATGAGCTTATAAGTACATGAACACTGTATGAGTAAAGGAGAATTGTAACAGGTTTATTTTGGCGATAGTTTAATTATCAATAAAGCAATTACATTTCCTGATGATATAACCACAAGAATTATTTTTGTCCTGCAATTTGTGATAGATTTTAATTAATTCTGATTTTTATCAAATATATACTAATATTTTGTTGTTAAATAGCATTGATAAATAAAAAATGGGTCGTGTAAAATCTGGACAGGGGCCATTCAGAGGAAAAGAAATTATGTTTTAGGGATGCTAAATGTGGCTTATCCAAATGGAAAAAGGACAAAAATGAATGTTGCACGCTTGGCAAAAATGTTACAGTTAAAAACAATTGACATTGATAGAAATTTAATTGCCTCGCACCTCTTCTATAATGCCTTGTGTGTTAATGCTGACCATATGATTTTTTAGCCCCATGATTTAAATAACCACCGTAAGGTCTGTGTAACTTCACAAACATGCACCACTCATGAACTACATGGCACAACATATATCCTAACTGCATGCTGCATCTTAAACTGTGGGTTTGTTCTATTTTTAATTCTAAAATTTAAGCCTCCCAGGTGACAATTGCACATTTCACAACGCATGAATCATTTACTCAAATACAAGTTTCTTATACTGCTAAAAAAATGAAAATGGGATAAAAGCCCTTCCTCTAACCCTCACAAGACACTGAAACAAACATGCATGTTTATTAACCTGAGGTAACACACCTTTACGGCTTGTTTCACGAGTGTTTAACTTTCACTTTACATAGGAGGGGGAGTAACTCTTGTTGTTTACAAATGTATTTTTAACTGTGTCAGGAAATCAGGACAATCCAACCACACGAACCAACTAAAGTAAGCATGCTTTTAAAGAAATCTTCAATATAAAAACCAAACAAATCAAACAAAAACTACAAAACTATAAACTTAGGATATCAAATGTAAAATAAAAATCTTACAGAATTAAAATAGTTGCAAATGGAAGAAATTATGGACATGATTTTATTTTATTTATTTCCTTGTATGTACCCTTAATTTCGATTACTATTATTAAGCAGCAAATTAATAGCCTGCCTTTTACAAGCCTGTAACCTTCGATATTTTACTTTTAAAATTTTTTTGATATGCACAATCGTATATTTCAAGTTTACGTATTTTTTTCAGAGCTACTGCAGCACGAGACTTTTTACCCATTGTGCAGCCAACAGCTTTCAGAGTTTTAACCAAGGCAACATCTCTATTATTATTTACTGCCAAGCCTGCTTCAGATGCACGACCTATGGCATTGCAGGAGAAATTCTTATTTTTGTGTAGGTATGTGGACATGGTTCTATTTATAGACTCACACTTGTTAGTATTACTGAAATATTTCATTTGATCTAACGCATTCTGAGAGAGTTTCATCTCTAGCAACGATTCTATTAATATTTTGTCTCTGTCAGTTGGTATCAGAGACCCATTTTGCAAACCATGACTATTAAGGTTGATAGATTTATACCACCCCAGCTTGTTTTTTTACCACCATTACATAGTGTTATGCTCCATCTACAGGTATCACCGCATTACCGCTGTAGCAATTCACCACAGACCAAACAATACCAGGCAAGCATTTTGAAATTTTTTGTCGGTCACCATTATACTTCATAAATAATGATTTCATTATACCATGTGACCTTAATTTTATATCATTGGCAAAAGCTGTTTTTATATCATTTTTCTGGGCTTTTGTTACTCCAGGAACTAGATGGAGGTGTAGATGGATCTGTAGATGGAGCAACACCATTGCAATCTTGATTTGTTGCTAGGGAATCATAACGGGATAAAAATGCTTGGTTACCAACCTTAAATTTATTTCGTTTCTTTTTGCCTTTCATGTTTCAAAATTAATACTCTGTAAGATGTGTACAACTCTTAATTATGATGTCATAATGCAATGACGTCACAAAAACAATGACGTCACAATGTACTCTTCACCAAAAAAATAACTCATTTTTCCCACTTTCAACACACATAAAAAAAACCTCTAAAATTCTTATTACTTGATGGATTTTGGAAACAAGACTAGTTTTGGAAAGGTCTATGACTAATCTTTACAGTAATGAAAATTTATAAGAGCTTTTTATTCAATAAAAAAAAAATATAATAGCAAACAAGAATTTCATTGTGGAAAATTTTCTTAAATTTGATAGTTTTTAAGTGAAAAACACTATATTTACATGATTTATCAACAAAAAATGAGGATTTGTAGAAAATCTTTAAGGTAGAAGAGGCTTATGAATTGCAATTATACCAATAAAAGATAAAACAAATGTTTAAAATGTAAATTTATAACATATGCTTATTGTGTTTTTTTTCTTCCTTAAAAAGGATATTGAACAGTTATAAACATTGGTACCTAAAAGTATTAAAATGAGCTTATTTTATTTCAGATATGGCTAAAACTTCACAGAATTGTTCAGAAATGTGTACTAAAGGGATACAAACTGCAAAATAAGTGGAATCTGACATTAGCTGATCTAATATCTTGTGACCTTTAATTTCAAAGGTGATGGAGTGTTTCATGGCTCAGTGACCACAATTTCGGATGTTAGCTGCTGAAATCAAGGTTAGTTACACATTTTTAGTGCTTATTAATCAAAACAATACAAAATGTCTTCCCAAACTTTTGATTTTTATCAAATATATACTAATATTTTGTTGTTAAATAGCATTGATAAATAAAAAATGGGTCGTGTAAAATCTGGACAGGGGCCATTCAGAGGAAAAGAAATTATGTTTTAGGGATGCTAAATGTGGCTTATCCAAATGGAAAAAGGACAAAAATGAATGTTGCACGCTTGGCAAAAATGTTACAGTTAAAAACAATTGACATTGATAGAAATTTAATTGCCTCGCACCTCTTCTATAATGCCTTGTGTGTTAATGCTGACCATATGATTTTTTAGCCCCATGATTTAAATAACCACCGTAAGGTCTGTGTAACTTCACAAACATGCACCACTCATGAACTACATGGCACAACATATATCCTAACTGCATGCTGCATCTTAAACTGTGGGTTTGTTCTATTTTTAATTCTAAAATTTAAGCCTCCCAGGTGACAATTGCACATTTCACAACGCATGAATCATTTACTCAAATACAAGTTTCTTATACTGCTAAAAAAATGAAAATGGGATAAAAGCCCTTCCTCTAACCCTCACAAGACACTGAAACAAACATGCATGTTTATTAACCTGAGGTAACACACCTTTACGGCTTGTTTCACGAGTGTTTAACTTTCACTTTACATAGGAGGGGGAGTAACTCTTGTTGTTTACAAATGTATTTTTAACTGTGTCAGGAAATCAGGACAATCCAACCACACGAACCAACTAAAGTAAGCATGCTTTTAAAGAAATCTTCAATATAAAAACCAAACAAATCAAACAAAAACTACAAAACTATAAACTTAGGATATCAAATGTAAAATAAAAATCTTACAGAATTAAAATAGTTGCAAATGGAAGAAATTATGGACATGATTTTATTTTATTTATTTCCTTGTATGTACCCTTAATTTCGATTACTATTATTAAGCAGCAAATTAATAGCCTGCCTTTTACAAGCCTGTAACCTTCGATATTTTACTTTTAAAATTTTTTTGATATGCACAATCGTATATTTCAAGTTTACGTATTTTTTTCAGAGCTACTGCAGCACGAGACTTTTTACCCATTGTGCAGCCAACAGCTTTCAGAGTTTTAACCAAGGCAACATCTCTATTATTATTTACTGCCAAGCCTGCTTCAGATGCACGACCTATGGCATTGCAGGAGAAATTCTTATTTTGTGTAGGTATGTGGACATGGTTCTATTTATAGACTCACACTTGTTAGTATTACTGAAATATTTCATTTGATCTAACGCATTCTGAGAGAGTTTCATCTCTAGCAACGATTCTATTAATATTTTGTCTCTGTCAGTTGGTATCAGAGACCCATTTTGCAAACCATGACTATTAAGGTTGATAGATTTATACCACCCCAGCTTGTTTTTTTACCACCATTACATAGTGTTATGCTCCATCTACAGGTATCACCGCATTACCGCTGTAGCAATTCACCACAGACCAAACAATACCAGGCAAGCATTTTGAAATTTTTTGTCGGTCACCATTATACTTCATAAATAATGATTTCATTATACCATGTGACCTTAATTTTATATCATTGGCAAAAGCTGTTTTTATATCATTTTTCTGGGCTTTTGTTACTCCAGGGAACTAGATGGAGGTGTAGATGGATCTGTAGATGGAGCAACACCATTGCAATCTTGATTTGTTGCTAGGGAATCATAACGGGATAAAAATGCTTGGTTACCAACCTTAAATTTATTTCGTTTCTTTTTGCCTTTCATGTTTCAAAATTAATACTCTGTAAGATGTGTACAACTCTTAATTATGATGTCATAATGCAATGACGTCACAAAAACAATGACGTCACAATGTACTCTTCACCAAAAAAATAACTCATTTTTCCCACTTTCAACACACATAAAAAAAAAACTCTAAAATTCTTATTACTTGATGGATTTTGGAAACAAGACTAGTTTTGGAAAGGTCTATGACTAATCTTTACAGTAATGAAAATTTATAAGAGCTTTTTATTCAATAAAAAAAAAATATAATAGCAAACAAGAATTTCATTGTGGAAAATTTTCTTAAATTTGATAGTTTTTAAGTGAAAAACACTATATTTACATGATTTATCAACAAAAAATGAGGATTTGTAGAAAATCTTTAAGGTAGAAGAGGCTTATGAATTGCAATTACACTTAAAATCATTTAAAATTTTCAAAAATTTTTTTTTTTTTTTGAAAAAAACCTTTTTTTTCTTTCAAGTTAAGACTTCCTGCTTGCAAAACCAAGAAAAAAAGATTTTTATTTGAAATGGAAAAAGAGTTGGGAAACTGGTTTGCATTATCACCATTGTTGCCACGAGAAATTTTGAAAAATGGAAAGCGAAAAAAGGTTGGGGAAAAACCAAATCCGTTATGATTCCTCCAAATCAGAATTTTGGGCCCATCTGAAAAATGCCGGGTCAACCAAAAAAAGGCAATAAAATTTCATTTTTGGAATAATGGGGACCTTTTTGCCTGGGTTTTGTTGGTGGGGCCGGTAATGGTGATACCGAGGAAATGGTGGGGGTGGTTTATCCCTTCGGTTTGCAAATGGCCGATCCAACGAAGACAAAAAAGTGTTTTAATTTTAGCTTTTTAAACGTGTGGTCAAAAATAGAACCGTACATACCTACAACCCTAAGAACTCCGCTCCGGCATCTGAAGCAGGCCGGGAAAAAAGAGTGTTGCCTTGGTTAAAACCTGAAAGCTGTTGGCTGCACAAGGGTAAAATATTTTAACTGTGTCAGGAAATCAGGACAATCCAACCACAGAACCAACTAAAGTAAGCATGCTTTTAAAGAAATCTTCAATATAAAACCAAACAAATCAAACAAAACTACAAAACTATAAACTTAGGATATCAAATGTAAAATAAAAATCTTACAGAATTAAAATAGTTGCAAATGGAAGAAATTATGGACATGATTTTATTTTATTTATTTTTATGTACCCTTAATTTCGATTACTTTATTAAGCAGCAAATTAATAGCCTGCCTTTACAAGCCTGTAACCTT